>JABFEB020000060.1:741475-752686 GCA_019775895.2 Stomatorhinus ivindoensis
GGAGCCCCCCCAGGCTCCCCTCTGCTTACATCACTCTGCATCCAGGGAGCCCCCCCAGGATCCCCTCTGCTTACATCACTCTGTGTCTGGGGAGCCCCCCCAGGCTCCCCTCTGCTTACATCCCGTCTGCCTGTCCCCCTGCCAGTTTCGGATGTGTCACCGTTCCTTATCGACGAAGAGAGCGCCATCGTGTACAGCCCGTCGTCCAGGAGGGCGGATGCCATGGCTCAGCGTTTGAGGCAGATGAAGCAGAGCCGAGAGAACCTCTCTCCCACGGGTGTGTGGAGCCGTCGCGCCTTGAGCCCCCTCGCTGCCTTGGGGTCCCGTGTATATATAGCTGGCTTATGTTCAGAACAATTGACCTATATTTGTTTGCCTGTTAAAGAATCCACTTGATTAAAGCAGGGTAATTTTCATCAGCACAACCTCGGTGGGGGAAATGCAATTTTACTTTGGGGTAGGACTGGGGGGGGGGGTTGTTACTCGGATGGGAAACTGTTATGTTGTTGGTCCACTAGGGGGTGTTCAGTCCCAATTAAATAGGCTTTTTTAAAACTACAGGAATCCTTAATACAAAGTGGAATTGTATTTGAAAGCGAACATGTAGCCGGTTACTCACACGCTGGGCCCTCTGGGTAACTTCCTGTGAAAAGAGTATTTCATTACAAGTGACATGTGGGGACCTGGACTGTCCAGGACTGTGAGCTCCCAATGCTACGTGTATGTGAACATTGGCTTGCGTGTCTCTCAGCCTCACAGGTGACCACAACGCAGTCGTCACCACAGTTTTCCTTTGACAAAGCCCGTCTGACTGAACTGCACAGTTCCTCTCTCCCACAGGAAGGTAATGCAGTAAATGCTCTGGTGCTCAGATCTGCATGCTTATTCCTGATCTGTTGTGGTTTGCAGACTGACATGACGTCTGTGTTGCAGATGAGGAGTCTGAGTGTGAAGTATCTTTTTCTGGCCTCTGTACAACCTTCACGCTTGATGGTGAAGAGGAGCAGAAGCAGAAGCAGGGCTCCACAAAGGTGCCTTGTGAGGAGAAAGCAAATCTTGAAAATAAAGAGACCAGCACGAGGTCACCTTCAAATTGCAATGTCAGATCAGCCGACGAGCAAAGGAAAACGGCAGGCTTCCATGCTTTGGTCGCGGATGAGCCGGGAGCCCGAGCTGCAGTTAAAAAACCCAGGAGATCAGCCATGACGAGAAAAGGTAGAAGGAGACTGACTAAGGATGTGGTTCTTGGGGGGGACCTCCAGACGACCCTGAAAAGCAGAGATGAGTGTGGGACCCCCACGCTTGTACCCTTGGGGGGTCACATGCGAAAGGGAGGCAGCCCGACAATTCTGGAGCCCCAGGATCCTGCCGTACACGTCTGTGGGGCTTCTTTGGCAAAAAAGGCAGCGGAGGCGGACTCGGAGACGAAGTGGAGACCCACCCTGCCTCTGAAATCTGCTCTCTGGCCAGCGAGGTCCCTGAGTGCTAATGATGCAGGGAGCTCTGGTACACCAGCACGCTCTTCCACGGCAGACAGTGAAGGGCTGTTCCAGGATTACTTCTCTCTGGCTAACCAGCCAGACCGTAGGGGCACCCTCCCCGTCTGCCTTAAATCAGAGTTTGTGGGACTGCCTCCGCTGGAGCTAGAAGCTACCTCATGTAAAAGGAAGAGGGCCAAGAGTAACATCAGGGGCAGGAAGAGGCGCCAAGCCCCCGACAGTGCCACCAGTGTAATTTTGGGGGGGAAGCTGGGCAGCAGAGGGACATCTCGGCCCTCTCTCATTGGAAGCAGTGGCCATGCTGCTAGCCAATCAGATGGATTGACATTACTGGGCCCAATCGCAGTGTGTGAAGAGGCCAGTGGGAGGGAGGAGTCTTGTCTTCTGGTCTCCAAAGAGGACGGCGACTCAAATGTGGAAAGTATGTGACTAAGGATTGTGTGTTTTTATACCGACCTAACACTGCTGCTGTTGCTTACGTGAATAAAGTACCTAGATTTAAGTTGTCTTCCAATAAACTCTCTCGACTAGTGTGGAGTGTTTCTTAAATGGTCTGCCTGACCTTATTGAGTGTGTGTATGTGTGACCGTTTGAGCTCCATAACTAACAATAACCAGGTAGTTGCAGCAGAAGCATGTTTCATCCCCAGAAAGCATTAGTTAGCCACCTGGTTGTGCTCCTGTCATATATTTTGTTAAAGGCACATGCTTGCTTGCACATGCACGGAATTATGGGTACTGGTTACTGCACAGCTGTCTGCTCTCTTCAGTGCACCTGTCTGTTGTCGTTAGTTACTGCCCCCCACCTTCTCTCAGCTAACCCTTGCCCCCCTTTTTGTGTCTTTTGATGCTTTTGGTTTTAGGCTGCAGGACTGCATGTGTGACTGATGCAAGCTGCAGCCCCTCCAAAATGTTTAGCAAGCGGGAAACGCAGGACAAAAATGGGGGATTGAAGGCCCATGAAAAGAGGAAGGTAAAGTTTCGCTTTTAGTAGTAGATTGTAGGCCGAGTTTGTTTTTCAGTTGTGTTCTGTGGGTGCTGTAGCGCCAGCAGGTGTCGGCGCTCTACTACAGTGAGTTTTCTGGGCCGAGTGGGCTCAGCCTGAATTAACTCCGAAACGCTGCAGATTCCACACTGAAAGCTTAACCTGTGGCATTAAATACTTTTGGAGTCATTTGACGGGAACGGTTAAGGTGTGTCACCCTGTGTTTATTGATGCTATAAGAGACTTAAGTGAGTTTTCTGGTTCTGGGTTACATTTTTTTGCTCTTCTGTAAGTTAGTCCTGCTTCCCAGTGCAGTACTGCGGCGCTCCTTTTCATGGAGCGAGTGAGGGAAGGTGTCGTGACGTGTGGCTAACAGAAGCAGGAGGGGAATCGTTAGGGTCACAGCTCCTTTTCAGTCTCATTGATGGGCGAGAGGTGCCTTTGATGGCACTGCTGCGTGTGCGTGTGTGTGGTGCCGTTGACGCCCCGTCTCCATCTGCTTTCTCATTGTTCCACAACCCTGTTCCCTATGAGCACCTGCTCTGCATAGAGGCAGACTTTATCTCTGCGTCACATGTGAGTTACACGCACGGGCGTGCAGACCCAGTGGAAACGGGCCCACTGTTGATGGAGATGCCTCTCCGTGGGCTAAATGGCCAGTTTGCGGGTCGCTGCTCAATAAGGTACTATAGTCATGGACATACTTGACAAATATGAGTCTTTAAAAACAGTCACATGAGAACCAATCCCTCTTTCCCCTGGTGTGGGAGTGGCCTGTATTTGCTCATAAATTACCATGCTTTGATGATAAAGCTGAGATTCTTAGCCATATTACTGAGGTTTCGAATGACTTCCTTTATAAAGTTATTTATTGCAGTGTTGGGCTTCGTATGCATGTGAAGGAGGTGTCAAAGTTCTTAGCCTCGACATGTTAGTATCTCTTATGTGAGTAATTGGTATCGTTCCCCCTGGAAAGTGGACTAATTGCTTTTGTGACATATTATGACTTTATTACTGTGCCTTTACACATTTTCACTTGTGGCTGTAAATCTCCACAGTATGCGTGCCTGTTGAATGGCCTCTTATCAAGGCGTATCTTGCGATAGGTAATCGGGCTGCTTCTGCGGTACGTCCTCAAGGTCAGGGTCATGAGATACACTGTCATTCCGGGTCAGGTTGCCCGCTGACTTCATCGCTTGTCGTCCGAATCGGGGCCGATTTGCGCACCTGCCTTGTGTCTCAGTGTGCGCGTCAGGAAGTCACACAGAGTTCCCGTCCACTGAACCCAAAAGGCGTGTTTGCTTATTGTTTTGCATGCATGTACGGCCCCCACCAGTGAGGAGTCGGAGTTCTGCGATGGCCGCCTGATACGGGCCTCATTGTTCAGAGCTGGGAGCTCGCTGCCGGCCGTGCGTAAAGGACCTCACGGGCTCGCCTGGCTAGACCCGGCCTGGGGTGAAAGCAGCCCGTAGCTGGGAGCTGACCCGTGTCGTACCCGGAGTGAGCATGAATAGATCCGCTTCAGCAAGCAGCTGCCGGCGCTGTGAGAAGGCCGTGTCATACTCCCAGGAATTTCCTTCGTTTGTGCCGGGTGCCATTGAAAGCCTGCTCACGCCACATTTCATGCCAGCTCTGTGTTCAGGCTCCTTTTCTCTCCTCCATTTTGTACAGCCCACTCTGGGTGCCACCAAGACCTGTTTCATTCTAGCAGAAAGCTGGGGGCCTTGGTCTCCCCCCGACCCAAAACGGCAGCACATTTGGGTTTGCCCTTCAAGATGGGTGTCCCCACGATAGCTGTCCCAGCAGTAATCCTGCTGTCCCGCCCCACCAGTGCAGAGGCTGCGCTGGTAAACGCCCCCGCTGGCAAGCTGCTGCTCTTCGGAGGTATTTTTCTGCCATGATGAGTGATGCCTGAAAGCGTGACTGAGGGGAGTCTGCAATGGAGCCGCAGTCTGGTTTTTCAGCAGCCGCAGGCCTTTCTGGGTGAAGAGCAGGGAAACAAAGGGATCTCAGTGATGTCCTGCCAAGGGCCTCTTTCATGCGCTGGACTCCTTTAACATTGTGTCTCTAAGCTGTCAGAAGGTCTTGCTAAAAAAATTAAATCACAGAGCAGTGACTTTAATTAAATAAGCGACTGATTAACTCCTGCGCAAAGAGGTAATTCTGTATGAATCCTATACTTTTGCAAATTAAAGCCTTTACTTTTCATTGTGGATTTTTATTATTGCTGTGCAAGCCTGATAGTGTTATACCAGACGTTTTATATTCCATCAGTGCCTGTCCTGGGCCTGCTTCCACTCCCTCATTCATACACCGACAGCTTGGTTCTGCTGCAGTCCATCTCCCTTTAAAGAGATCTCCTTCATGCCATTTGGGCTTCTTCTAGAAAGCTGGGAAGCTCTTCCAACTCCTCAGCTTCTCAGGGTTGTGTGGCGTTTTCTGGCAGCGTTGCGTCTGTTATGGGATGGTTTCCACGCCGTCCTAAAATGTGGCAACATTAACCTCATTAACACAGGTGTTGTTATGCGCTTTTGAGGGGAAATGGTAGACGATGTGCGGAAAAAACAGAACCTGCCTGGACTGGATGGCCGCTGCCTACCTCCGAACAGACTCCACATCAGACCTTCACCCTTGCACTTCCTACTTCCTGCATGGGGCCAGAGCTTGTGTTCCTCACACAGGAAGGGCCCGGTCGTCTGCGGGGTGCTGACGGCCCCCCTGATGCCCGCTGTTCCTGGGGCCATGAAGCAGGCGTCATTGGGGGCTGTTTCCACACCCGCCCCCCAAATGCCTCACTGCCACCCAGTTAGTTGTCCTTTTGTTGTTTTTATGCACCTAGCAGCCTTGAATTTTATTCCTGTCGGCAGCAGAAAATAACTTGCCTGTCCGTGCAGGGGACGTGTTTGCTGTTAGCAAGGCTGCCCCTGAGTTTCCGCTCCGCGAACTGCCGCTTCTCATTGCCGGTCTCCGGCGTTTTCTACCCGTGTCTTTTGATCGCTGCTGTTAACCCTCTCTGTTCTTTTTTGCAGGTGAAGAGGACGTTAGTAATGACCAGCATGTCGAGTGAGTAAGTATCTCTGTTAGCACTTCTGGGGAATTGTGATCTAAGTTCACTCTCAACGAAATGGGTTCCTCTTGAGTAACCGCCCTGTGTCTGCCATCAGGAAGCAGAACACCGTCCAGCAGGTGGTGGCGACCCTGGGTGGCTTCTCGCTGGCGGACAGTGTATGCGAGAGCACCACACACGTGGTGACGGGCAGCCCCCGGCGCACCCTCAGCGTGCTGTTGGGCATCGCTCGCGGCTGCTGGATCCTGTCCTTCGAATGGGTGGGTGTCTCCAGCAGGTGGGGCATGGCCAGTTAGGGGGCTGGCCTTGTCAAACCTCAGTCATGCCTATCATTGATGCTAGTAACTGTGTAAATAAGCTCAGCCCAATGAACCACACTTGGCACTCAGCATAGGAATACCTAGCCAGTAATAACCTCCTCTTCCTCATCCAGTCTTTTACAATTTGCACCATATGTCTACATTACTACGTTATGTTTACAGATTATCATAATCGTACTTGTATTGTCTTAATTTGTCCTAGTGCTTTGTGTTTGTGTTTTGTTGCATGCTGTTATCCTGTGGTAGTGTCTCTGCCTGCCGGTGGACAGCTGGTTGGTTAAAGGCTCCTTGCGCATCCGCAGATCCTGTGGTGTCTGGAGCATGGCCGCTGGATCCCCGAGGAGCCCTATGAGCTGTCCGACCACTTCCCAGCAGCCCCTGTGAGTGCCCCTCCCTGTCATAGCACTGCTGCCACATTCCGCTTCTCCCCAAGGCAGATGCTGTTTGCCTGCGATGCAGAGCGAGCTCTACACGTGCGTCTGAAGAAGGGAGCTGCACCCATAGGTGATGTAATGTGCAGCTCATGAGCCCGAGTGGAGCCAGGTCGCTGTCCTGTTTGCCGTGAGCCTCAGCGGAGCGCGTTAGGCTCCCTCGGCGACTCGGGACAGCCAGGTCGCTGTCCTGTTTGAATTCAGCCTCTTCCTGTTTGATGGCTCCCCATGTCCTTGCAGGACACTAAGTGTGGTGGAATGGGTTACAGAGGAAACCCATTAAGTTTATTAGCTGCAGTCATGGTGAATGCACAGCCTTCTGTCCCCTGTGGAAGTTGCCTCTTCCTGTCCAACTTGATTCATGAATGAACATTTTCCTGCATCTGGCTCTGTGTAAATGGGAGGGGGTGTTAAAAATACCTCAATATTCCCCCTCCACGAGCAGCGGGCGGGGGCTGAGCAGAGAGAAATGCAGCAAAGCCCCGCCTGGATGGGCTCAGGAGGCTGCATCGTCATGTGACCGCGACACCGACCTGTTTGTGGACGGCTCTCGGTCGGCATGTGACGCCCTTGATTGTAACCCCCCCACCCCCCCATGGCTTCCTGCCAGGGAGACGCTGACAGTGTGGGTGATGGCCTTACAGCCAGGTTCCTGTTTGTCTCATGCGCGGGTCATGCTGGGGGTCCCCAGGGGGGGGCCATGGTGTCATGCTGCTGGTGTATTTAAGGTTTCATCCTCATGTCAACAGAATGGTATGAATGCTCCCAAAGCATGGCAGTGCAGCATGGGGGGGTCCAGGGGCTGTAAGCTGTAGCTGCATTTAAAGGCTGCTCCTCTGTCCGTCCCGGGGGCCCCGTCCTCTGTCCGTCCCGGGGCCCCGTCCTCTGCCCGTCCCGGGGCCCCGTCCTCTGTCCGTCCCGGGGGCCCCGTCCTCTGTCCGTCCCGGGGCCCCGTCCTCTGCTGGGTCTGCACTGGCCCCTGGCTGAGCTCAGCGCTTTCCCTTCAGATGGGGCCGCATGTGTGTGTGTAAGGGGTGTGGGGCCTGCAGCTACAGCCAGGTTTATGGGCACCTTGGAGTGGGGGGACACATTCTAGAATAAATGCATTTCATCAATGGAAATATGATTTAAAATGAAATATGAATTAAAATCAGAATTGCCTCTGCTTTCTCACTGTTGCTGTGTGTTTACTACTATGTATAATTGCAGTTATTATTCTAAATGAAACAGAACGCAGCGTTTCCTGTTTGGACCATTTATTTATTCAAGTTTTTGAGAGACAGATGTAATGCAAAGCACACGTCACGCTTATATGTACAGACGTGTGTCAATGTGCAGGAGAAAAAGGACTGAAGTCTGCCGTCATGGATCTCGCCTTGATGTTAGTGTGTCAGGTAACAAGTAGCACAGACCACTGGCATAAATTATGGTCTTGTAATGGTTAAATGCAGTTCTAACCATGAAGCATCATTACCCTGACAGCTGGGATGACGTGTGGAATTTCAGGACGGTAACAGACGAGCAGCTGAGTGTCAGTCTCCAGCAGCTTCAGATTGTTTGTGTCGACGAGTGAGAACCATGTGTCTGCAGGGAGCCAACGTGCCGGGCTTTAATTAGCGTGCTTGTGCCTGCTTCCAGCCTCTCTGACAAGCCAGAGATGTGGGTTTTGTATTTGAATCGTGTGACAGTGATGGGTTTATCACAGAATGCCAGCAGTGTGTCGCCCAACTTGTACTAGAGCAGCTCGTTTTGGATGTTTGGTTTTCATACGGTTCATACGTGTGCCCAGAAAGTTTAACCGGTAATGACTGCTTTTTAACACAACTGTCCAAATCACATCAGCTCAAAACAGCCTCTCAGGCTTTTGTCTGCTGACAGTTTCCAGTGTCCTGGCGGTTCCAGTCTTTTTATAAATAAGGTCTCTGAGTCCCTTGCGGGGGTGTCCGAACTATGAGCCATTTGAAGCGAGCCTTTTGGCTCCCCCATTGTGTGGGTGTTTGTTTGAGTTAGCTGCGTGCATCGTTTGAGTCCTCTCACATCGGGAAGCGGGCGCAATGACCCCACTCCAGCATACCCCCAAATCCCAGAGTAACACCCCCCCCCCCCTAGCTGTACTTGTTTCCCGACTGGGATTTTTCTCAGTCACACGCAGCAGACGCTTCCCTCCATGTCCGACTCACCCGCCGCACTCCACAAGCCGGCTCAGAGCAACCAAACAAAGCAGAAATTCCCCTTCGAATGAAAAAGCGCTACGAGAAACAGGTGGCATGGCGGCGAGTGGCCTCAGAAGTCAGTAGGACGGATCATCATAGATGTGGCTTTCAGCGAGTAGCCTGAGCCTTTCCAGTAGTACCACTTGATCCCGTTGAAGCGGTTAGTGTTCTGCCCCATTTGGTAATATATACCATTCAGATTGGATGGACCACAGGCATCGAACCACCAGCCTACAACAGAAACACTGTTTAGTGCCAATATAAGACAAAATCATATTGTCATTCCCAAGTTCTTAGTTTAGCTTATGTTATTTTTTTTGTGAACCCTTGGGATAACAGGGCTGCCTATTAAGTGGGACTCCTGTTCCTTTAAGGAGCTTATTGCTAGAGAAGCTGCCCGTCCTACCCGCCGTTCTGGCACAGATGTGGATTCCCTGTGATTCCCAGAGGCCAGCCAGCTGGGATGCCTGAGCGACGGGCCACTGGGTCACTGCCGCCGGCAAGCAACATGGTCGCAGCAAAGGCCCGGCAGCCTGCCAATCTCACACGCCCCGCCTGCACGTTGCCCAGGACATCCGCTCCGCTTCGGAGAGCCCCCCTGGTTCCCAGGCTGCTAATGTCAGTCCCTCCCCAAACCCACAATTCCCAAATGAGCCTCTGATTAACTCCAGCCTAATCCTGCTTCAGAGCCCTGACCGGGCAATAAGCAGGGTGTTTATTTTGTATGAACAGAGCTCATCTCAAGTGCAGCTGCACGCCACCGTCAGGTGCAGAGAGACAAATGTGGCTTTGGAGAAAGGTGGCTCTCGCTGGGGCTTCTTACCTCCCGTCGTCAGCTGGGAACATTTGCAGACGCATTTGTCGTTGTCGGCATCCTTCGTGCTGAAGTCGCTTCCCGGCTGACCGAAGCTACTGGTTTTGCCCGCTGTTCCAGCGTAACCTTTAAGGTGTATCCTGTGCGGTTCGACACGGGAGGCAGAGTGCACGTACAGGAAGCTCGTCAGTGCGAGGACCTGGAAAGGGCTCAGTCCAGCAGCAGTCGCAGTAACGGGTGATAAACATGTTTCACAGGTTTATCACAAACAGGATTTTAGCAGGAAGTCAGGTCAGTACTTTATGTGCGATGGTGCAGAAAGTCTCGAGCAGCACCTCTGTTTCCAGGTAATTCAGAAGCTTCTCTATCCGCTGGTAAAAATATTAGTGTTTTTGTGCTTGTCTTTTTCATTACGTATTTCTTTTGAAGGTTCCAGCGTTTTATCCTGAGCAACGTGAACATTTTTACATCCTGATGCATTCTGGGCTCAAGGAGCCATTTTGTCCAGAGCATGCTTGCCAAGCCTTTGCGGGCCAAGACAGACTGAGGAAATATTAGCGCCCTGTCTCCCCACTGAGATTTTGAGGAGGTTGGGGGATCATAACCCCATCCCCTCCCATCGCGTGGAAGCCTCAGGCCGGCCCCATCACCGCCTCGGTTTAGCTCAGTCTGGGTCATATATAATGTTTTCGGCATAGGAAAGTGTGTGGTTTTACTGATGAGGGTCCTGTAGTGTGCCGCTGTGTTGAGAGTAGGAGTCGTCATTCGCATCTCACCTGTATTTCTGGGCCTCGCTGTTTAGAGCAAACTGGTCATACTGGGAGAATGCCGAGTTCCCCTCCCAGTCCATTAGCTGGATTCTCAGGACATAAGGGTTTGGGTTGGTCAGTTGAAATATAAAGTCATTCCCCAGCCAGTACTCTCCTGCGGGGTCCCCGAAACCCTGCAGGTACAGAAGGAGCCATTCGGTCATCGCCACGGCAACGTCACTCCCACTTTAGTCATGAAAGTCCTGTTAGACGGGTGTGCTGACTGGGCATCATGCCCCCGACTCGTGAGTACCTTACCGCCTTGTACTCGTTCCATGTGCGATGGAAATCGACTTGGCCGTCGGAGCGTTTCTGCAGTATGGTCCATCCACCGCCTGCTGTTTGCATGTCGCAGTAAGCCTGGAAAGGAGTGTGGGGGGGTGTACTGTGAGGCTCAGTAACCAGAACCTTGTGGGGGCTGAAAAGAAGGTGCTGGAGTAGCCTGGGTTTGGCCCTGTTGGGGTATCCTAGGCAACACGCCTCTAAGCCACAGCACATAGGGAACAGAGGGAGTGCATGCACGTCTTGCTTGGTTACACTAACAGTCATAGAGAACATCTGGTTTCCTCTCAAATTAAGTGCTCCTTCATCATCTCTGTGTTTTGAATGTTTGTTTTTTTTTTACATTGATTTGCCCAAACCCAGAGTAGTATTAACTCTCATTACTGGTTCCTCAGGATAAATATGCCTCTTTAGGCTGTTTCCGCAGAACAGAGATGCCCCTCAAAGGGGGCTGGAATGTACCTTGATCCTCTGCGTGCTGTTGCCAGCCGCCAGCGTGTAGACTCCGCTCTTCGTCTTGCCTGCCTTGTAGAGGGCGGCACAGTCTTTGTACAGAGCTGGGGCTTCCTGTGTCATGGCTGATGCCTCTGCAGGGAGCAAAGCATGCCATTACTCTGAGCATCTCATTGGTCCTGTAATCACCCAGCCACTCATTAATCCCCAGCATTGTGTCTGACACGGGAGGCATACTCTCATACAAAATCTCTCATTGGTCTCTACAGTATTTCCACATACCCACCCCCCCGACTCTGGACAAACAACTACATGTGGTAGGTTACAGTCATATCCCCC
>JABFEB020000060.1:777502-789923 GCA_019775895.2 Stomatorhinus ivindoensis
GCTCAGGGCATTTCCCCCCCAGGATGTGTAAGCTCAGTGCTGTGTCTGCAGTGTTCAGCTCTCGCCGTGCTCAGGCCGTACGCTCAGGGGCATTTCCCCCCCAGGATGTGTAAGCTCAGTGCTGCGTCTGCAGTGTTCAGCTCTCGCCGTGCTCAGGCCGTACGCTCAGGGCATTTCCCCCCCAGGATGTGTAAGCTCAGTGCTGTGTCTGCAGTGTTCAGCTCTCGCCGTGCTCAGGCCTCCCCTCCATCTTCCGCAGGTTGCTGGCTGCATTTTACGCTCCGGGAGAGCTGTCCACAGAGCGCCTGTTTCCCGGCCAGCGGCGGAGGTCAGCCCTGAGCGTGATGCAGACTCTGCCGTCGCTGCTGCTGTTAGCCGGCCTCACGCTGCCCATGCTGCTGACTGAGGTGGGCAGGAAGCTGTATGTGAAGACCTGGCTGTATGGCACGTTCATAGGCTGGCTCTGGGTGAACCTCAGTCCCTAGCCGGACCGCAACGCACCACACCGGACCTTCCCTCCCGCTCTCCTTATCCTGTCGCTTTTTCAGACGGCAAATTCCTCTTTTTTTACCCCTGAACTTTAGTAGGGTGGGAATTTAAACAAGGGGAAAGAAAACAAAACAAATCTTTAATTTTCTGGCTCTGAAGATCCTTCATGAACAGCAGGCTTTTCACATCCCTTTAAGCTACACAGTATCAGCAGGCTTTTCACATCCCTTTAAGCTACACAGTATCAGCAGTTCTCCACGAGTCGCTCCATTCCAGGACTGCATTGATGATTGATGTTAGGCTTTATTAATAATGTGCCCCCCCCACCCCACCCCCTACCCACTTGCAGTAACTCAGGTGAAGCTCCAAAGAGGGCTTGTCAGGTAGACGATGCGTGTGACGCAGAGGGGAAGTTCTCCTGTATGACAGATAAAGGAGAAACTCTCACTCCGTTAATCTGCAAGCCCAGAAGGCTTCGTCATGTCATTAAAGGGTAAGAATCGTACGTAGAAGCCTAGTATCATGGCATATGCATGTTAGACGTTCCGCTTCTCTTTTAACCATAATGTCATTGTCGGTTGTCCACCTAATTGACTCGGACAGGCTGGAATCGCTTCCAGGAATGCTGACAAGGGTTATACACCGTCTGCCGTTTTACACTTATCAGCATCTGAAGAATTAGTCTTGATTCCATTAATCAAACATGTCTCTGTATGCGAATGAGTGTCTCTTGGGTTTCGGTGCAATTGGTTGCAGATGTTTAGAGTAGGATTTCACCTATATAAGCCGACCCCCCCATTTTCCCACAACGATGTGAGATCTAAGACCCGCCCACGGTCGGTGTGTCACAGCGTTTTGCCAAACTTCACATGTGGATCCACGAGTTCAAACCGAATGATGGATAAGTATCCCTCAGGAGACATCGCTCCCGGCGTGCTGTGTGAAACACTCTGGCCAACGAGACGGTACTCATCTACCGTATTTACCTTTGCGCACAAGTTGGGAAAATGCCCTAATGATTCTACATTTTTAATTTTTTTGGGAAATCTTTTTGAGGTGTGTTTTCATAGGGTGCATATTGCAGGGTTATGGGTGCGTGTGTGTAAAAACAAAGTACGCGTGTTCTTTTTAATGCTTAATTACAGCATCGTGTTATTTTTCTTTGTTATAATCACATCTGCATTTCCAGTTCCTTTGTGCTTATTTTTGGCCTGCATGGTGGGGAGTTTCCATCTTCCACGTTGGTAGTAGTGGGGTATTATTCTGATCTGCTGACATATCCTCTCCGCAGTGTCTGTTTAAGTAAAAGTGTTATCTATAGAGAGGCTGGCTGATTCAGTATGAACAGTATTAAATCATAGGAAGCGGTGAAGCAATGAGACTGTGAACTATGATTCATTACTGACAGATGCCATCTTAAAGTGCCATTCTGTTCTCTGAGGTTTGTGCCTTCTACCTGATTTAAGGAATTATCCTCAATCCCTCTCAGAGGACAATCACAGCAGAACATGCAGGGCATTTCCAGTCCAGTCAAGGGCCTCTGATTGTGCTGCATCTCCACCGTGTGGACATCAGCGGAACTGTCCCCCAGAAAAATAATCATTTACTAGTTTTACCTCTGTGTGTTCCTGTCAAATGAGGGTCTTCATATTGTGTCAATTGTATTAAGATGGAATTAAATAATGCACTCTATAATTCTATAATTACTGATTATAGTCATAAATATTGAGGTATTTGGGATGTATGTGGCAAGATTTGGGGGGAAATAGCTGAATATGGAGCAGAATATAGAGGAATGCAGTAAACTGATTTTATTGCGTGTGGTAAAAAATCCTGATCAGTGTTGCTAGACCAAAACATATATAATATAAGATATGCTAGATACAATGTTTAAAACCCTGTGTGATTCATGCACAAGTAATCAAGATGGGAGGTTAATGTTCTGAGGCACTTTTTGATGAGCAAGGCCCTGTGTTCCAGTGTCAGTATTTCAAAGGTAGCGCCTGGCAAAGGGATGGAGGCATTTTGCAGAATTGCATCAGCTGCCTGTCTGTTTTAAGGAGGAAGCAAGCTTGAGTGAGACGGCAGCACATAGTTACTTAGAATTACTTTCCTGGGTTGTAGACCCCATTCATTGCAAAATTAAATAGTTAATTCCTTCTGCAAATTTTGCTTGTTTTTGCTTCTTTTGAACGATCGATCAGTTCCTAAGTATATAAACTTCCCTCCACGCCTTTGGAGTGTTTTATTTAATCTGACTTGTTGCTGTTAAATTTCCTTCATTTCATGTCATGAGATTCAATGTCATTTGCTTGAAAAGAGGTTTGTTGGTGGACAGCCAGCAGTGCCCAGCCGAAACGTAGCCATAAGAATCTGCAAGAACCGAATTCTACCTCTGCGAAAATGTTCTGGCGAGTTTACCAACAGACAGCTTGGAAAAACTTCTGCTGCACCTCATGCTTGTGGATTGAAATGTTTTTTTTCTGTTTATTTAGCTTCTCCTCTTCTTGCATTTGACCTTCATCTGAAGTTGGGTAAATCTTTACCAATATGGGTTTTTCTTTCACACTTGCCTTCATGTGCACTGACTCCGCCGAGAGTTAATATCACCTCTTCATCAGTCCAGATTATAATAAAATGAAATATACTTTAAGAATGACATTTCTTTGCTTTATGCACTCATCTACATATGTGTGAGAATTACCCTTCATCCTTCATTATTTTTTTCTTTGACTGAGAAGCACTGTTTTCAAGTAAACCTATTTTTATCTTCTATTTGAATTTTTAATAAGTGCTGTGTGTTAATAAATCAATATTTTTTGCTCTAAATACTAGTAGTAGTAGTCATTCTGTATCATTTTCTGTACGAATGTGCTACCTTTGTTTAATCTGTAGTGTTTCACACGGTCCTTACATTGACATACTACATTGCACACAACTCCACAATTCAAATCTTTACAGTGCATTTCTGATACATTAAGATCCATACGCTCTTCTCATTTTAAAAGGCTATACTTCGTTTTAAAACGGATGCTTAAAACTACTGCTGTTTTAAACATTGTATGCAATTTCACTATCTGCGAGTGGAAACCAATAGTTTACTACTAATAGCCACTAATACGTAAGTATTAAAGCATCAGTTGTCTGTCGCATGACATTTCATACTTTAATGTACCACTATACACTTTTGAATTGTACGAAGAGTGGACAATAGCAGGTGTTCTTCCCGATCAGTCTTTTTAAAACCTTTTCCAAGAAGAATGTACCGCTGATTTGTCGATAACGTCCTTATCTTTAAGTGGATCTGCGCCTCTAATTTAGGCGCCCAGCCTTCATTTTCATCCCTCCGTCAGCACGTAAAAATATAACAAATTCATGGTTGCTAATCTCAAATACCTATAATACAGGTTTTATGTACTTGTCGCCCCCCATTAGATGCACGGCTTTTGTTGGGCTCTGCAGGCGCGGCACGCCTGAGTTCCTACCCTGACAGGTGATAATCCGTAACACCTGGGCCCCCCCAGCTCCAGCTCCCACACAAAGGCCTGTTTTGTTCACCCGGCCCGAAGATTACTTGACCCTTAACACATCTTCCTGACTATCGATAGCATTTCGAAAAACAAGTATTTCTTTCTTTGTTTTTTTCCCCTCCTCTTGAGGCGGATAATATTTAGGCGAGCTGTGAGGCGTGTTTTGCTGAAGTCCACAGCTGAGATTATTCAGGAAGCTGGCGCCGCACTTTATGCCTGTCCGAAGGCTTGTCAGTGCAGTTCTGCTGAGTGGCCATATAAAGTCCTCTGTGACCAGCACCCCAAAGTCACTGTGTATCTGTTCCCTTAATAATCTCTGTGGTTTGGCGTAGCGGAGTGGAAACGCTTGTGTTTTTTCTCTATTTTCTAAAAGGAATAAAAGCCACTGACATCTAAGAGGTTTATATAGATAATACGTTATTGTCACAACCGCTTTTTATCCAGCATGTTGACATATTTTAAGCATTACAGTATAGTACTTAAGGAAAAATAATCTTTTATAAGAACATAAGAAATTTACAAACGAGAGGGGGCCATTCGGCCCATCGAGTTCGTTTGGGGATAACTTAACATCTTAACTGAGTTGTTAAATTCTTATCTATCTAGCTCTGATTTAAAGGAACCCAGAGTTTTAGCTTGTGCTACACTAGCAGGAAGACTATTCCATACTCTTAACTACACACTGTGTAAAGAAGTGCTTCCTCAAATTTGTTTTAAAATGTTCTCCCGCTAATTTCCACTTATGACCACGAGTTCTAGTATTTAAACTAATATTGAAATAGCCAATTGGCTGAATAGCATCCAGACCTGTTAGAATCTTTTATAGCTTAGTCTCAATTTACCTTCTCCTTCACCGCACTTCACACAAAAAATGATCCGTTGTATGGTTTTTAACCACCTGTAGGATCGCCATTCTGTTACTAAGAAGGGAAAAATCATTACACTTGTTGCTGCCTTCATTAATTTGTCCGCATAATAAAACACGGTGGAGACAATGAATGGATTAATACAAGCTTGTTTATTCTTAAAAACCTAGTTTGCACGCTCTTCCCAGATAAACGACTGTTTATATTTTTGTCTTGTTTCTATGTCCAAGTCAAGATTTTCTGTGTTGTAATACATTTCATTTTACGTCATACATATGCATACTGCATTTATTCTTTGCACTGACTATATTTCATCCCACGTATGACGTGCATGCTTCCCAGCGGAGAGTCTTTATGCGACGTCGTCGGACGGCTCGCCGACACATTGCTGCACTTCCACAGCGATTCCTGCAGGGGTCGCTGCAGGCCGACGGCGTTCCTTTAAACTGAATTTCCGGTTCTGTGTTTTATGTAACATGTTTTGATTGGACTTCCTTAATTAATAATTTCGTACTGTTAAAATGACACGCAAATAGCAAGTTTTCCTGAAACCAAAACCATCTGTCACAACGGTATTCGATTCGTTGTCGTTTATTCGTTTTGTTAACGTGAGCAACAAAATTAGATTTCCCGTGGTATACGTTTTCTCTAAGTCGTGTATGTATATAAAAAAGCAGTATATATATATTCTATATATATTCTAAAATAGAAACGGGTCAGGTAGCCTTAATCGTTTGGTTTCGAATGGTTTCGTCCAGTTTGCGTCTTGCGTTACTCAATATGGCGGCGTAGCTGTGTATCTACGCAACTTGGAGTGGCTCGCGTATCCTGCCGTGAAATAGTGGGTTTCATGCTGCTGTGAGGTTTCCGAAAGGCGGATTATAGGCACGGTTTGTATGTCTGCTTCCTTACTTACCCGCTTTGCCTTATGAATGCAGCCGCCGGCCGAGGCGTCCCCCAGTTTCTACACGTGCGGAGCTACGGTCGCCGTCGCGGGCTCGCGGGCTCTCGCGCCCTGCGCCTTTTGTGTGTTTGCGCCGAATTCACTGTTTATATCTCTTACGGACGCTTCTTTTCTTGGCAACTACACGCATTCACTCCGCATTAGTTAGCAGTAGATCTATTAAAGTTGCACAAGAAAGAAGACCGTGACCCTATGAAATTAATGTAACACTCATAAATAACGACAGATATTTAAAGGGAGGTTTAATACAACCAACAAAAACAGCACTGAGCTGTAACTCTAACGGGGCTCTTCTGGTAACCAAATTAAATTGAAACCACTCTCTTC
Source organism: Stomatorhinus ivindoensis (assembly GCA_019775895.2). Classification (NCBI taxonomy): domain Eukaryota; kingdom Metazoa; phylum Chordata; class Actinopteri; order Osteoglossiformes; family Mormyridae; genus Stomatorhinus; species Stomatorhinus ivindoensis. The sequence continues at coordinate 783,679 of JABFEB020000060.1, forward strand.
TCACTGGTAGGACCATGGCTGTCGACTGGCTTGGATTTGCTTATGCCGTAGCTGTCCTTCTGGGAGGGATTGTGGGATACAAAAGGAAAGGTATGGGTACTTGCCACAGCACGCGGGAGCAGCCTGACATGCACTTAATGCTGCATAATGTCTGCTGTCCGCATCTCAACCCTCTATAAATGATCCCACCTCATGCAGGCAGCGTGATGTCGCTGATCGCTGGTCTACTCTTCGGGAGCCTGTCTGCCTACGGATCCCTCGGAATAACGACCAATCCCAGCGTTGCCCTGTGTGAGTAGTGCGGTGTGACTGCACCTGCTTCACCTTTTTGCTTTCTCCATTTAATATGTGCTCCTTCTGTTCCCCCTGTGTGTGACATGGCAGTGTCATCAGGATCTCTGGCTGTCATCATGGGATTGCGATACCGGAAGTCTGGCAAATTTATACCAGCTGTTATGGCTGGTTTGAGGTGAGCAGGAAACAAACAGTTTTAGTAAGAAACTGGTTTTGGTACATTTTGTAATACTCATGTAATTACATGTGACTAACAGTCTCCTAAAATCATTTTCCGTATGAGGTGGTATTTGTTAATAATCCTGCCGTTTTGGTGTGTGAAATGGTCCCCACAATGTTAGTCTGGTGTTGCGGTGACTTTGTATGTTAGAGGCTTCTTGTGGTAAATAGTTTGGTAAGTAACCAGCATCTCTGATTTGATTTCAGCACCCTGATGTTCCTGCGACTTCTCCTCCTGCTTGTACTGTAGCATGCCCCCTCCCAGGGTGAGACATGCCTGTTCTTCCCAGTGCCGAGGTCCATCGCCCTTCAATCTACCATCATTCCTGCTTCATCCTGGATTTGTGTAATTGCACCAGCTAATTCCACTAAGATGCCATATCTGAGTTAACCTGTCCGCTCGCTGGGAGAGAGAAGCGTAAGCGCAGTCGCAATGCACCCCACTGTTTATCCTGACATTCCAAATAAACATTTCAGTTTTATCTTCTCCTGAGAAGTTCCATTTTTCCCCACTAACCTCTGGGCTTACAGTAGGTGTGGATGGCAGGTATGCAACTACATCTCTTCCACATTTTTAGAAAATGCAAGTAAAAATGTGGAGTTTTCCCTGCACAGTGATACTAACGACATGGTTCTTAACAGAGCAATGCAGAGATCCCTGGCCTTTCACCCGGTATAAGGCAGCCTCTTCCATTCATGCCAGCTCTGTAAATTTACCTTTCCCACCATTGTGTGACACCTTAACAAAGCAGGGAATTGAGTAGTTTGGTTAAGGTTGCACAGGGTTGGTCACCTCACCCTTGTAGCCATAGTTGTGTTGTGTGAAGGGCACAACATTGATTTTTTTCACTTAAACCTTTACCTCAGTTATGCTTTTTAATGTTTTGCTTCACGCTGATTAGTTGCTCTACCTATAATTTGATTATAGCCCCTGTATTTACTCTGCTAGAGTTAAAGTCTTAAGTAAACATTTTAAAGTCCAAGTATTATGTGTGAATAGCATGTTTCAAAGATAATTCTTCAGCATTAAGCTTTCTCCAAGCTGAACATAAACCACCAAGCAAGTTGTCTGAAGCCATCGTTACATCTGCATAGTGGGTGGGAGGGTGATTGGGTCACATGACACCATGTGTGCTCAATTGATATGCTGTGCTGAAGTCCACCCCACTTCTGGTTATAGTTTTGGTGGTTTATAACAGCACGCCCTTGCAGGAATAGTAATATTTGAGCCCACTTGTAACAGTGACCCTATGACCTCCCATCTATTACTGTAATCCACATCCATCACATTTGCAAAGACTGTTTTGCTAAGAGGAACTTCGCTGTATTGTGTGTTTGAACACTCAGATTCAACATGTATTTGGCACGTTTTACACATTTACGCAATGGGCTTTGGAACAAGAAATACAAGCCTTTCTGCAGGTGACTTTAATGTTCTCAAACACCTGGAACGACAGACGGAGGAAGCATTGGGGATCATTTTCTGAAGGTGAATTTCCTATCCATAAAACAGTCGTGTTGTGTCTTTTGGTAGCTGTCCTGCAAAGCACTCCTGAGGTTCTCTAAAAGTCTAGCACCTCCTTCACGGTTTTCACGTAGACCTCGTCGGGCCGGGGCTTCCGCTTGCTTCCCGGCTGCAGGAACTTACTGATGGCCGGAACACTCGTCATCCGTGCCTGAAAAGCCTAAAGAATCAACCAGTCTTAAAATATGGATGTTTCTTTTCAGTCCAAAGAGAGGCAACTAGGTGAACTGGTATTCCTTTATTGACCCCAGTGTATGACTGCCAGTACGTGCATCCTGTGATGGATGAGCACCCTGTCCAGGGACTACCCCTGCCAACTGCTGCAAGGATAGCCATCCACGCCATTCTGCATTGGATAAGCAGTTGGATTTCTGATGGCTACACTTGTAAGACACATCACTATGTCACTATTGCATAGAAGGGGTCACTAATTAATCCCCATTAGTACATATCTCAAGTAAACATCTACAAGTTGGGTCCTGTAGAAGATCTGCACATTTCATGAAACCTATAAAGCCGTATACATTTTTTAAGACCATGAAACAGTAAAGCATACTTCGCACAATTTAAATAACGTCAGGTTTTTGCTTGTCCACACACGAGCATACCATCATTGGCCGCGAGCTTCATAAACCCTTACTCGTGAGAGAGTCTCCTCTTTTGGGCTTAATAAGTCAGTCATTAACAAGTTGTAATTCATCAGAACAGCTCACCTGACACTAAGCTGTAAATTAAATGCTAAACATCACATGATCATGGTGACTTGTTCAGTTTAAATCAATCCATCTGAAGAGAGGTCTCAGTTTCTATACAATATAAAGGACCCCCCACCCCCGAAATGCTGGGGGGGGGGGGGGGGGTTAGAATTTACAGTTATTTATGGACTTAGCAGGCACTTTGGTCCAAAGTGATGTGAAGGTGAAAAGGCTTTGGGTGCGAGAAGGTTAGTGAGCTTCCTGGACGCGACTGGACCCTCCCTCTCCCTGAATTACCTGCAGATTTGGGAAGGTGGACAGCACTGAGGGACACTTCTCCTCCACCATTAAGGTAGCTTCCAGCAGGTGAATATCTGCACAGCTTAACTGCTCACCTACCAGGTACTGAGAATTAGACAGTGCCTGTTGATGAGAGAATAATGGTTTTAAATCAAATCGAACCTCAATTCACAGTCCCTAGGCTGTGTGCCGCAAAGATGCCACACCTTTTCGTAGACGGGGAAGTATCGCTCTAAAGCCTTGCGGTGCATCTCCTCCAGTTTGGCTTTCTCATTGTCCGGGGTGAGGAATGGCATCATCTTCACCATGTCCATCAGATCTCTGGTTCCCTCAGCAAACATATCAATCCTTCAAATGGAGAAATAGAATGTGCATCTCTGCACTGCATCAGGAGGAAAATGTTTTCTAGTTAAAATCAAAGCTATTCGCCATATTTCGTTAAATATATCATGAGACTAACTTGGGTTAAGGTATTACCACCTGGTTAATTTGAGAAAACATCTACTCAGCCATTCACTGTTCCTGTCACAGACAATCCTGTGTTTAAAGTGTATTTCCGTTAATCAATCATATTACTACTATAGGACACATTGTTATCGTAAACTTCATATGTCAAAATATTTTGACATGTTAATTTGTTGTGCCGAGAAAATAATTAATGTACAAAACATGTGAAAACGGTACTTGACTCTTTCTTTAAGGTCCTTCCCATACAAATTGTACTTCGCAGATATATAGTTAAGAATAGCCTTGGTCTGCACGAGCTTCAGCCCGTCCATTTCAACCAGAGGCACCTGCTGAAACATTAGTGACCCATCTGCAAATAAATCGAGAATTTATTTCTGGAAAAAAAACTATCGCATAAAATGTAGAGTCGTCATGCACACCACGCAAATTTACAATAGCGCTCCGACCAAAGTGTAATGGTCGAAAATAATATCACAAGTTAAAATATAGCCAGATGTGTGATGAAACTTTGTCAATGGGGGAGGGGGGGGGGGGGTCATACCTTTCAGCAGGTTCAGAAACTGCTCTCTGGTCTTCAGTAGCACTTCGTCAAACTGAACAAGGAGAAACTTGTTAACTTATTTATGGCTTTCTAAAAAAACTTAAGGATTGGCTTTGTTTGCAAAAATAATGGCACCCCTACAAAAACTCAGTACATAGCTGGCAGTAAATAAATAAATAACACCGAGCGACTCAAAACGCAAAGTTTATAAAATTTATAATTTATAATTTACCTCGACCCCAGCCACCGCCAACAGCCACCTAATAGATTCCATCTGTCCTCTTCCATCAAAATAGTATAGGGTTACTTTTTCTGCCATCTCCGCGAGTTTTTATCTGGAAAGGGGGATAAATGAAAGGTCTGTGTAGTGGAAAAACACAAAATTAAATAAGATAGGGAAATAAATCTGGTCATAAAGTTGCTTCTTACACTTCCAGGAAGAGCGTACTCCTTATATCGTTTAACAGCTACTGCGAAAGGCCAATCAAGCGGTCGAAAAAAAGAACCAATTGTCATGCTCATCGTGAAACACATTTGCATAGTCGGCCCACATTTGCAACAAAGAATTATGGGTTATCAAAAAAGTAATATTCCGTATAAATATACAATTAAAGAAATACATAAAACAGGACATACTAGTTCTGAGTGATTTTATATTTATGTTATCTCTCATGAGTAAAAACATGCCAGTCATTCACCATGACTGAAAAAGTTATACATTCGCGACCGAATAAAAGCCACCAGGATAGGCTATGTCTTTGGATGTGAGGGCGATCTGGTTGCGACATCTGTCACCCCATCGATCGCTAGGGTTGATTCGGCTGATCTGGCAGGCTAGGCGGGTGTCCCCTTCCTCCCTCACCGCTCCATGTGCGTCCCTCCCGAAGCCCCGCGCTCGGTGGAAGAGGACGAGTTGCCCCCCGGCGGAAGAGAATCGTTCACCGGTTCAGAGGTTTACGAGTAGCTGCGCTCCCCTGCTAGAACCTCCAAACAAGCTCAAGGCCCATTTGTAGGAGACACGTAGGGAAGTCAAGCTCCGAGACTTCAGACACATCCAAGTGCGGCGCTGCACGTGGCAGTCTGCCTTCGTTTTCATATATTCTGCTTATTTCCGCTAACAAACGACTCACCAACGCAGCTGCCAGACGTCACTGCATGCTTTGGACAGCAGTTTAGTTCAGAACGTTAAAAACTGCACACATGCAAAATTAACATTTGTAGCTTTGCTGTGAATTTATCCATAGACTTCCAAGCAGCTGATCCTGGTCAGATTCAGGGGGTGCTGTTCACTTCGTAATGATTAATTACAGGCATAATATTTTAACAGTAATGAATAATGAATCACTACTTGTTACATAAAAAACAAAAAGGAAGTAGGGTGGCCTTACTATTATTTTTAAAATACATTTTATAATTTAGCATGTAGTTATAAAAATAAGAAACTGACACTTTAAAACATGATTAAAAAACAGCCAACACATTTACTGCAATGGGACAGAATAATAAAATAGAGAATATATATCCGCAAGTAATATTGATATATGGTTACAACACACTAAGAATCTGTAGTTAAACAATACTTTAATAACATGGATACGCTGCTATATGGAGCATGTCAAAAGTTAAAAACTGGATAAGTGAACCTGCAAAAATATTATTTAAATTAAAAAGGTAAACAATCACAACTGTAACAGAAAATAAGACAATCAGATAAAAAAATGAAGCATGAACACCATCATATCACACAAAAACCATCACGTCAGTCCTGTATTTTCCATGGTGAAATCACAGTGACTTTTTAATTCACTGCATATAAAAACATGGGCCCCGAATGCATATAAGCTCCTTAACAAGGGCCAAGAAAACTCAGACTCATTATTTCAGTCTTAAAAAACACACACAGGACCCTAACTGTGTGAACACTGGGTTGCAGAAACAAAAAGGGGACACAGGCTGCAGATTCTGGATGAGTCACAAATACTAAAGTTGACATCGACCCTGCAATAAATTAATAATAATAATAATAATACATTTTAATTATAAGGCGCCTTTCTGACACTCAAGGTCGCCGTACAAAAAAGAAAAATGACATTACAGGGGGTAGAAGTTTAGGGAAAACGAGCAGGGGCAGTACATCACGCCAGCGTTCACTCGTCACCGGAAAGGAAGACAGAGAAACTAGAATTACATGAGGAGAGAGGAG
>JABFEB020000060.1:795345-807203 GCA_019775895.2 Stomatorhinus ivindoensis
TACAATGGCGGTGTGTGACCGACGCACTGAGAGACGCATCGCTGTGGCCCGCTCTACAATGGCGGTGTGTGACCGACGCACTGAGAGACGCATCGCTGTGGCCTGCTCTACAATGGCGGTGTGTGACCGACGCACTGAGAGACGCATCGCTGTGGCCCGCTCTACAATGGCGGTGTGTGACCAACGCACTGAGAGACGCATCGCTGTGGCCCGCTCTACAATGGCGGTGTGTGACTGACGCTCTCTGGGATGTGTTACTCCGGCCTGCTCTGCGATGTGGCATGCAACTGATGCTCCCGGAGACGTAGCGCTCCGGCCCGGTCTATAACGCCGGTGCGAACCGACGATCCGGGAGAGGTGGCGCTCCGGCCTGCTCTAAGGTGGCACCACAATGAGGTACCTTGACCTCCCGTAGATTCATACACTCCTCCCATGAGTAGAACTTCCTCTTCATTCTGAAAAACAAGCAAAACCAACATCAGTCTGAAGGGTGAAACAAAACTCATTCAAAGTTCAAGGTTTTGAGTTCAGGTCCAGGGTATTAACACTATTGACCCCCAAGAAAACAACCAAAAAAAACCAAAATAATGCTTTTATATTCCAGGCACAGAAAGCGCACAGTGAGTTTCATTGACCCCCCTGTCAACATTTGCACTTCCCAGATCACAACCTGCATTTGAGATCCCTGCTATTTTTACAAGGTGTATTTGCATTTAAGCGTCGCACAGCTAAATTATTCAGCAGCAGCGACTCCTGAGAAGCCCGATGACTCACATTAAACCCAGCACTGCACCAAACTGGGGGGCAGAGGGGATAGAAAATGTATAGGAACAAATTATGTATGCATAGCTTTTGGATTAAAGGATTATATGCATGTATAGCTACTCTCCATGCGGACCCCCCACACGCCTTTGAGTCTGCAGGGGGATGATACAGGATCCTTCAGCGGGGGTAACAGAGCTCATCCATTTTTTGAGAACACTGACATGCTTCCCCCCCATGCCAGACCAGCTTAAATGCCAAACACCTCATCCCTCTAATCCTGCTCCCCTCCTCCCAAACTGAACACTCTTCACATGTGGTTTTGACAGCGCAGCAGAAAGCCAAGCCGGTCCTCCTTCCAGCAGGATCTCACACGGGAAAAATGCTGTATGAACCTGAAGTGACAGCAGTCGTGTGTTACGCGCGGCTGGCAGCGCAGGACAATCCCACACCACCCCCATTCCCCCCACCACTGCATGACGGATTATATTGTGGAAGGAAAATTGGACATTGGTAGGCCCAGCGCATTGGGTTTATGTCTTATATGACTTAGGCCTTAGGCAATAAGAGATTGTTTTGAATACTGTGTGTTCTCAACCTATGACAGCTTATAGCAAAAATGGGTGGATTTTACCTTGCTGTTAAGGTGAACCAATAGAACAGAAAATCTGTGTTTGTTATGCGTTTGTTTGTTGGTGTTTTGTGACCAATCAGGACTTAGAAGTCCTTACAGGGTATTGAGAGTTATGGTTTATCAACTGGTTGCTCTGTGTGCTTGGGGTGACTTGGTACCGAGTGCCAGTTTGTGACAGGAGTGCTTTGCTGGATTGCTCGATTAAAACAGATTACTTTACTCACCAACTGAGAGGTCCGAAGTTGTACTCTAAGTGGTTCAACTAGAGTTATCAGAGAGGTTGATTTATAATTTAACTACCACAATAGATTCCCATGAATCGTGAATGCATGAAGCACATTCCATATCATCACAAGGGGGAGGTGTATAATTAAGAGAACGCATGCAAGGTAAGCAGTGGCGTCTGTCAATGCTACCTTACGTATTTCCCAAAAGCCACCACTGGTGTACGTTAGCCCTGGTGCAAGTTAACTCATTAGGATAGGTTCAGTTAAAAAAAAGTTCAGCGGATGCAAATTCTGCGGTATGGAATGTATCTTAAATCATAGTTCAAAATGTAAATTGCCATAAAAAAACTGTGGGTCACACAGCGTTCTACCAGCTCTGAGCTTTGACATGGAAGTGAGGAAGTTCCCATCTGCACCTAGCATACTCACTTTTTAATGGCCACCAGCTCGCCAGTCTCCACGCTGCGGCCAAGGAGCACGGAGCCGTAGGTGCCATCGCCGAGCTGCCGGAGCGTGGCGTATCTATTCATGGTGTGGCCCCGTCACCGTCACCCGCGGGAAGAGAGCACCAATGGCTGCATGCGAGCCCTGCGACACACTGTCGACTGCAACCAGATTTTTCTGTGGCAACAACAGGGGGTGACATGCATAGGGGTCCCGGAAGGAGTCATATTTTCACTGGCCACCCCCCACCTGCAGGGACAGAGGGCATCACAGCAATTAGCACCATGCCAAGGAAGCAACGGGGGGCTGGATGATCATCTACACATCTACAGGGAGGCAGGATCACAATTGAAAACCGCACAGTGCCTGACATTTGGAAGTGTCAGCATAACGGAACACCCAGCTCTACCTCAGCGCCAAGGAAACCTAGTTCTGGTCATAAGACACGGGAAAACGACACACCTTCACGACAGTAGCAACTCTCACATTAATCCAACATTTTTTGTGAAGGCTGATTATTTTGCTCTGGGACAAAAATGGTATTATTCATTAAATGCCACGAACTATTTAGGTTAGGGGAGATGTTAAAATGAGGTCCATGCGCAGAAATTAGGAATGTAGGGAATGTGACCCCAGAACCCATAGGCCCAGCGCCACAGCAGCCATCCCAAAGAATGTGCAAAAAGGGAAGAGAACAAGACTGGGTTCCTTTATGAATTCTGAACACAAATAAATGACAGAGACAATGTAGGCGACTGAATTTCATATATTAAATGAATGCACAATGGGTAGCATTGAGGCTGCTTGTAAGGCAACATTAGCACAGAGAAGAGTAACAAAATTTGTAACATTTACAGACAAAACCTACTAAGATTAACAATGGGACAAAGTCATGATCCGTCCAGCACTCTTCACTACAATCAATCTCTGCGGTAAGATCGGTGTGGGCTGTCGCGATAACAAACATCTATTGATTTCAGAATCCAATAAAACATTGACAAGGAATGGCAACTATTTTTTTAGCTTAATTAAAATATGTCTGCTTCGACCTTATTCGTTTGCTACTCTTCTCGAGTCATATCCAAAGCTGCAACATCTGGGATGAAGAAGGGCGGTTAAGCATCCTCCAACCATCTATTGCATGGACTGGTTAGCAAGGTACACTCTCATCGCTGGGTGACAACTGATTTAACCACTAATACGCAAAAAGCATAAGACGATCCCTACAGCACTTATGCATATTGTTAAGTAATGTTAACATCATCACAAAAGTTTATAACCACCCAAGGCAGATGTGACAATTAAATCATGCAAGATATCTATCAAATCGGATAACTGCCGTGTGATATTTTACAGAAGAGTATTGCAATAAACAGCAGACGTACCTGTCGCACTGTAACCCGGTACATAAACATTTGTGCTCAGATGGATGAACAAAACAGGCACTCAGCACAACCTCCACCCAAAACAATCCGGCCAGTCCAACATGGCGCCCACGCCGAGAGGCTGTGATTCAGACCGCAAATGACAACAAAGCGCTGGCCCTCATCTCGCGTTTTCATTGGACAGCGACGGCGCGGCTCTGTGTTTTCATTGGTCTCTGGAACCATTTGGTGTTCGCTACCTGCAAGTCAACAGACAGTCTTCGTTAGTATCAGACAGTCGGGTGCCGTTTTCTTCGGCGAGTTTAACGCTGAAGTTGTGCATTACGAACCATGCTGTAGTTTAAATGGCATGTTGTCCTAGGTTCTACAAAATTTTAATAACGATACAATGGTAATCAAATCTGAAAATGAAAATAAGGAATGGGGCTTTGAATATAGTAATCATAGTGAAATCCAATTAATAAGTTTATGACTACATCAAAACGTTTGAATGTAATGTAAACTACAGGTTCCACACCTCGCTATGGTTTTCTTATTTTGATGCACTGGGATAAAATGTAGTCTTTCTTATCCTAAGTTCCTGATGGAAAATAGAACTGCACCCCATGATGCAAAACGATGGTTTTTAAATATTTAATTTTAATGTCTCTCAATTGAAGTATGAATATATTTATCTCCTTAAAACTGATTTTGCACAGTTTGCATTTGTAGCTAATGAAATGCGTCTTGTTGCATCGAAGATCGACCAGTATGTATGTCGTAATACCAGGGGGCAGCGCATCTCATTTTCATAATACTGTAACTATAACATAAGTTTTTACAATCACCACTGAATAAATGTGTGGTATCGATTAAAATATTCAGTTGAATAATAACATATGATCAAGCACATTTTCTTTCAATGAAAGTAACCGCATTTCTCTTCCTTTTGGAACTATCGCATTCCTTCCCACTTCCACCTCCCGGAAAAACCACGAGAGGAGAGCCAATGACGAGCGAGCACGCGGAACGGCGAGCCAATGACGAGCGAGCACGCGGAACGGCGAGCCAATGACGAGCGAGCACGCGGGACGGCTTCCGGCCGGACTGGTAGCACTTCCGGTCTGATTTACGAGCTCCTGCCCCAGCTGGCACCGCTGCGGCCCTGTTGACAGACCGTCCGACATGGCTGCCGTGTGGAGAGCCCGCAATTTCGCCCGCTGTGTCGTCCGCTTCTCTGACCGAGAACTCAACTAAGCCGTCCTATTTGTGAAGGAATTAATAAGCCGTCCCATAGACGCCATAATGGTAGCTATGCAGTCAGTTCCATATTTCGCCGTTCCAACTAGTTGAATACTCTGAAATGTCTGATTGCCTAACCTGCTGGTTAGCTAGTTATGTTAGTAAGCAACTCTTAACTCTTCTGCTTTAATTTTTTTAAAGACGTTTAGCAGAATTATGCACCCGTATAGGAGGATTGCCTGCTATAACCTATCTCGATTACCTAGTTAAAACCCTCGTATCTGCTTCTGCGTATATATATGTATGTATATTTGTAGATGCGCGGTGCATTTAGCCACCTGCTTAAACTATAACCTGCAGTATACGTCAGATGGCTGAATAACGTCACCTCTTACTGGCATTGACATGTTCGCGTTTTCAAATGCTGCACTGAGCAAAATTACCCCTCGTTCATATTTATGCTGGCAATACCTAATTCACCGTGGCGTCGTTAGGGCTTGTTAGCTGGTTAAGTCCCCAGTCGGCCCGTGACGCGTCACCGATGGGCGTGTCCGCGCTATCACGGCTGCCATGCGGAACCCTGTCCCCTTGATAAATCATTCATTAATACTCCATGCTTCTTAAGGCATCTAAACCAACCTGTAACACAAATCTTCTGTGGATTGGAAACTTAATTGACACTTCAAGGTCACATAATTTCCCCCTGTGATGAATGAAGTATATCTTCTCTCACCCATTTTGCTTGGTCAAGGCAACATGATGGACACATATAATTAATAGATGTAGAGCTTAGAGCCCAGCGTCAATCTTACGGTGGCATCTGCTTGTGTTACTTTTATGATCTCACTTGTTCATCTTCTCAGGCAGAAAGTGAAATCAATTCAACTGGTTTGTTAGAGGAAGAAGAGGAAGATGAAGATAGTGAAAATGCACGGGACTCTGACCTCCAAGTACGTGCTGCTGTCATGTGTCATCGTTTTGAATCGGTTAAGGTGTAAAATGTGAGTATCCATCCTGTTGAAATTGTCGACTGTACAGTAATTGTGCAGAACATTGTCTTCTCACCCAAACAGCTGGAGCTCAGTGTGTTCAGGGAAAGGTGGATGTCTGAGCTGAAGCCCACCACAGGATTGAAGGCAGCTCTCAGAGGGTCCTTCCAGTGTGGAGACCCGAAACAGAAGCAGGAGCTCGCCCGGGAGGAGACGGTGAGGCGTCGCCCGGAGCAGCTGGCAGATGCTGCCAGAAGTCTGCCTGTTTTCTGCATAATCTGCTGTTTTATGGCTTTTTAATGGTTTCAGGCCCGAGAACTGTTCCTAAAAGCTGTGGAGGAAGAACAAAATGGAGCCGTTTATGAAGGTGAGCTTCCAGGACAAATCATGCTTGTTTTAAAGGTACGAAAAATATGTCGTCAGTAGAAGAGTTTCATGCCATCTGAGGATCCTGGAAGTAAACATGCCAGTGTGATGAATGAAGTCTGTGCCTCTTCCCCGAATGGCGTGACTCGAATGGCGTGACTCGAATAACCTGCGCGCAGAAGGTGGCTTTGTGAGGTGCAGCATAACGCCGCTCGTCTTAAGATGATTTCCCCATTTTTGCCCCCCTCTCACACTGTTACAGCTATCAAGTACTATCGCAGAGCCATGCAGCTCGTGCCTGACATTGAGTTCAAAATCAACTACTGTCGCACCCCTGATCCTGATGGAGTTGGTGGCAGCTAGTAAGTTTTCTCCTCAACCAATCGTAGCATTTTCTGCTTTCAGGTTGCTCTGGAGCGGTATTCCAGGGAATACCCATCATGGTTTACGCTTTTCCCTGTACACCACAGCACCGTGGAGACTGAGCAGGGGTTCGAGATGGCCGACCTACTGGCCTATTTCCAGCATCAGCTCGCCCTGCAGGATGCAACTCGCAAGATCTGTGAGCCGGAGGTTGAGGGGACGCAGACACACATTTCCGGTAATGACGCCGTCAGCGGCGAAGCTCACGCGTCCTAAGTGTGAGTCAGTTCAGGTGCTTGCTAGAATGTACCGTTAGCGTTTCTGTGACGTTCTCGCTAAGAAACTCCGCGTAAGTGTGAGAGACGCGTCTGTCTGGAGTCACATCACTCTCTCTTTCTGGGATCCCTGCAGCTTCAGTGGTGCTTTTGACAGACCTTCTCACACCTGCCGCCCCCCAGTGCGGTGATGTTGGTGCACCTCTTCACACGCTCATGTCTCTTAATATCCTGGTTATGCATTAACTTCCTTTATCCAGCATAGAAGCCGCGTATGTTCTTAAGGGCTTTGAACTCACCACTTCTTCATTGCTTGGGCACGTTTGAGAGTAAGAGAAGCACAGCTTATTCATGGCTCTCGTTCTTATTACACCCCTTTGTAAGCATGTCTTTCTGCTATCCCCCCAGCTCTGCCCCTGGAGGTCATGATGTACATTTTCCGCTGGGTCGTGTCCAGCGACTTGGACTTGCGCGCACTGGAGCAGCTCTCCCTCGTGTGCCGGGGCTTCTACGTTTGTGCCAGGTGGGGGTCTCACGCCAGTGCCCGTTGACAGATCGCAAAATGCCCACACAGCACCCGACCTGGCCCCCCCCCCCAGCTGGTGCCTGATGGGAAGGTGAACCTTCCAGAGCCCCTTGCTGCGTGTCGGGACTCATTCATCCCGCGTCTTCTGTGATGGGGGTTCGCTTGACGTTTGGGGGCCCTGGCTGCTTATTGCAGCAAGCTGTGTTGAACACGGCTGGGGCTTTATGCGTGTGCCTGCCCCCCCAAGATGTGACTGCTTTAGGGGTCGAGGGGAGCTCTCCTGTGCTGGGGGGGGGTCATGAGTTTCACATTACAGGGGTGCGATTTGGAGTAATCGCACCCTTTGGCTCTGACAGCACCAGCGGGACTGGGCCGGGGGGGGTTGTTTGGGGGGAGTGTTTCAGTCACTGAAAGGCAAACGAAAAATGATGAAGGTGGGACGAGGGACAGATTGGGGGAGGGGCCGGCCCGCGCCGGTTGGGTTTGGGGGAGGGGCCGACCCGCGCCGGTTGGGTTTGGGGGAGGGGCCGACCCGCGCCGGTTGGGTTTGGGGGAGGGGCCGGCCCGCGCCGGTTGGGTTTGGGGGAGGGGCCGGCCCGCGCCGGTTGGGTTTCTAGCTTGCTGCACTTTCTGCCCTAACCTCCCTTCTGGTCAATTCCAGGGACCCAGAGATTTGGCGCTCGGCCTGCCTGCGTGTTTGGGGGCGGGGGTGCACCAAAATGGTGCCCTTCACCTCGTGGAGGCAGATGTTCCTGGAACGGCCTCGGGTGCGCTTTGACGGTATGCACATCATTCTTCCTTATGAACTGAAGAGCCACTATTTTACGCAGCTGTCTGAGTAGCTGTCGCCCTTCCTGGCAGGTGTATATATCAGCAAGACGTCCTACATCCGGCAGGGCGAGGAGTCGCTGGATGGCTTCTACCGGGCCTGGCATCAGGTGGAGTACTACAGGTAGGTCCGGCTCGCTGGTCTCCCCCAGTGATGCTCAGCCTCCCCGTCACCCGGCCCGTGCCACGCCTGCAGGTACCTGCGCTTCTTCCCTGACGGCCAGGTCTTTATGCTGACCACGCCCGAGGACCCCCTGACCACAGTCCCTCGTCTGCGGACCAGGAGTTGCAGGTACGTCCCTGATGTAGCCTGAACTCGGCGTGCCTGAACGCTGCCACCTAACCCAACACCCTCGGCAGCGTCGGCTGCATTGAGGCATCCTGTTCATTGCCCCCCCCCCCAGGGTGGATTCTGTCCTCTTCGGCCACTACCGTCTCTCCCAGGACACAGACAATCAAACCAAAGTTTTTGTCGTCGTTTCCAAGAAAAAGGATGAGGTAAGCTTTCCTCTCCTCATCCTTCACTACACTGCAGCTGCTGACTTGGTGGAGCGTCATATGACTACTTTGAACTCTGTCATCAGGGGTTTTATAGAGCTGATTTTGACCTTGGTAGTACAGTTGGGACTATGAGTCTAATTAACACACTTTGTAGAGCTAGTGGGGCTGGACGTTCCATGGCCTGGACCTCCTGCAGATGCCTGTCCAGCGATTATACATGTGCTGGCTGCTTCTGTTCCGCAGAGGGCGACAGAGTATCAGAAAAAACGGTTCTGCCGGCGGAACCCAGCGCCGGAGATGGAGCGGAGCTTCCATGTTGGCCTGCAGCTGGCCACTGGGGGGCGGCAGCGCTTCAGCAAGCTGGTGTGGATCCACCACTCCTGCCACATCACTTACAGGTAACCGTCTCATGTGACAGTTAGAGGGAATACCTGCTAAGTTCACTTATTGGTTTCTAAGTATTTTTTTCATTACTTGTATTTCTCAGACAAGCAGACACATGGCAAAAAGTGAAGTATTCAAAAGAAAAGATAATTGAAAGTCGTGTGTTTGATGTAACAAAGCTTGAATAGTTCAGTTGAGGATGTTAAAATAAGCAGTAACCTGGAATAGAAACAGGCGGTCAGCAAGACTGCTAAAAGCCACACATTGGGTCCTTTTGGGTCTCAGCTGAGCCCAACACCAATCAGTGGCAGGCTTGGGACTTTGCATCTGCCAGGTGTAGCTTTGACGGTTGGTATTCCAAGCAGTGTGTCTTGAAGTTAACCTACTGCTGCAGTTTGTGACCGTCTGCCTTGGACATCGTTCTTATGCAGATGAGTATCAAAAGCTGGGACATTTTTAAACATGCCTTCTATTGAATGTTCATGGAAACAGCCATCAGTGGGCGAAAAATAATCTATTAAACATATTTTGGTTGTACAGCCACACTGTTAGAAATGTGAAGTTAACATTTGTACTGTCCCCTTGGTTTTATCTCATAGCAGTCGGAGAGTCCAAAGTTCGTGTGAAATATGATACCTGAACTCCAGAAAATATCATTCTAATTATCACTGATCCTTTTAGGGCGACTGGGGAGACGGTGGTTACAGCTTTCGAAATAGACAAGATGTACACGCCCTTGTTCTTCGCCAGAGTGAAAAGTTACACGGCCTTCTCAGAGAAGCCCCTGTAGCGGGCCTGAAAAATGCCTGTTTTCGCACACACGCGATTTAAGGTTCACACACACACTGCAGATGGCTCACCCAATTTTTTATTTACATGCTGGATTATGGTTTGATGAATGTATATCGGTAATAGTTTTTTCTGCTTCAGTTTTAAACTTCTGACTTTTAGTAGCCCTTTGAAAATGCCCAGATAAAATGTTCTTGGATAATGCAGTTTCACTGGAAACAATATGGATAGTAAAGCATTATTTATTGTAGCAGAAACATTAAATGGCCCTTTCACCACAGACATATTTGGATGTACAGGAAGTATTTCCCAAAATTTGTGTGTATAATTCATTTCTGAATTCTAGCAGATGTATCCTAATGAAAACTGGAATGATTAAATAGCAGTATGATGTCACAGCTCTCTGTCTTGGTTATTGCGTGATCTGTGTGTTTCATTCCTGTTTGGGCAGACTGTCCCTGCCAGATAGGTTTTTCTTTAACTGGCCTGGTCAACTGGATAGCATGTTAGCATAGTGCTGGCAAATATATGCAAGACTGCATGTTGAAATGCAGGGAGTTCATTTCAGGAAAAGCGGAATCGGGAACCCCGGTTTTTGTAAATTGTCTGTCATTTGTTTTCTGCATGAGGTACCTAGTTCACATCTCACATCAGTTCTGTATGTGTGGGGGGGCGTGCTGGTGTGGAGTACATGATGTATATAAGCTCTGCGTCGGGGGGGTAGGCCGCAGACACAGGTGCCGTCTGTCCTCAGAAAGCACTCTGTTTTAATGGATCATTCCAGATGCAAACGCAATTTTCAGTACTAGTGTCTTATTTTTGGAGCGTTACAAATGCAAGAAGATGAAGGTGATTTAGTTTTGCTCAGTGTTCTGGGGATGCTGTGTGTTTACGTGCACTTTTAATTTAAACAAGACCACCGACTGCACCTCCTAGCTGTGGACCTTCCGTTTAAACATGAATACAGACTGACTGGAAGGGGTGCAGCTCCTCATCGTGTTACTTTAGCGTTACACGCAGTGACACTGCAGGAAAGCTGTCGCGACCAATGCTACACAAGCCGGTTCAAAAATATGTTGGGGAAAAGTGTGACTGCAGAGTAAAAGTACAGCCTGTGCGATTATGGCAGTTGCGCTAAGGACAGGCAGGACGCGTAGGTCATTGGCAGCCGCTGGACACCGGCTCTAGTGGGTGCCAATGGGTGATGTTAGGCTGTGAGATCGAAGTTCAGGCTGGGCACGTGGCAGGGAATGTCAGTGAAACAATGCATCTGGTTTAAAGATGCCACTAGGTACATACAGCAGTGTCTCTAAAGCTTTTGCAGGCTGGTTTTACACTGACGTGATCAAAATAATTTGATACTCCACACATATAGAAATGCCATAATTGGGGTATTTGCTATAAGGTCTAATGAATCTGGTGGCTGGATTTGTCTAGGTTAGCCCACTAAAACACACCCAGACTCTCTGTGTGTGTGTGTGTGTGTGGGGTTGGGGTTGGGGGTTAGGTCTAATTAAACTAGGTGCCGACGAGCTGCATCTTTCGAGTTATGGAAATTGGAAAATGGCCTTGCAGGTGTTTTGTTTTTTGATTAGTTAATTACGACTAATAAGAAGAGGAAGGACCTAATCTAGCTGAGGGTTAGCGTTCGTAGTGAGAGACGCTCGGTCGTAATGAGGAGGTGTGCTTTAAGAAACACTTTCCTTATCTTTTTTTATACTTAATTTCTGTAGATCTAAGGTTAATTGTTTTAAACAATTTCACATTTCTGTGAATGTAGCAGTTTAGAAAGCTGAGCACGTTTCACTTGGTTAAAGGGTTGTTATAGGTGCAAAAACAGATCAGTATCAACCCCCCCTACAGAAATGTTTGCTGACCTGCTTTATCCAAATATCAGAGCAGGTTTTCACATTTAACCAATTTACAATTTAAACTATATTTAAACTATTAAAGACAGAGGAATCATTTTATGGCATCATCTAATAAACCACTGGCCAATTTATTAGCTACCTTGGCAGTACCTGGTTGAAAATCCTTTTGCCTTAATTCTTGTGCTATAGATTTATCAAGGTGCTTGGAACATTACAATTCCTCAAAGACTTTGGCTCAGGCTGACATGATACCATCACACAGTTGCTGCAGATGTGTCAGCTGCACCTTCTTG
>JABFEB020000060.1:817486-835656 GCA_019775895.2 Stomatorhinus ivindoensis
CTGCTTACAGTGTCAGAGAACATACAGTGTGCTGCCTTAGAGCGCTCAGCGTGGTGCTTACACTGCTTACAGTGTCACAGAACATACTGTGTGCTACCTTAGAGCGTTCAGCGTGGTGCTTACACTGCTTACAGTGTCAGAGAACATACAGCGTGCTGCCTTAGAGCGCTCAGCGTGGTGCTTACACTGCTTACAGTGTCAGAGAACATACAGTGTGCTGCCTTAGAGCGCTCAGCGTGGTGCTTACACTGCTTACAGTGTCAGAGAACATACACGCAGAGAGCTGGTCATCAACAGAACTGCCAGTCCTGCCTAATGACAGGTTAGTAGATAAATACCGGCAAGATCTAACAGCAGGACACTCAAAGGTCTTCAGCTGTGAAGATTCTCTCTGCTCCTCTGAACAATAAAGAACACATTGCCCCGCTGCAGTTTGACAGTCTTGTTCAGATTCACAAATAAGAACTGAAATCAGATACAATGTTTCCAAGACAACTAAATTGCTGAACAAAATAGATTGTGTAACATTGAAAGGGACCACACCTAGCAAAAGCCTCCAAATGAATGTTTACGGGACAGTTATGTCACTGTTGGCTTCAGCTAGAGTTTCACATCTCACTTCACATCATACGATGTTGTGCATGTGCCATAGTGCAGGCTGATCTTCTCCCAACTACTTACCTCTGGGACCCATCCATGAATCAATGTACACGTTCAGCTTGTGGTTAAACGACTCCATTTCCAACCTGGTGGAAAAAGGAACTTCTATTAGAAGTTTCTACGAACAAGACCTCTTTCAAAAAACTCAACCCAATCAATAATCAACCCCAAACTAGACGGGTTTATAACCTCAGCACAGTGCCGCTATCAGCTTTCAAGGAGGTAGAAAGAAGAACAAGAAATGAACTGGCTACCAATAAGCAATCCCCCAGCAGACATTGTAAGATTTGTTGAAATATTGGAAAACTCTTTGTTTTGCAGTAATTCGAGTAAGAGACATCTAGCAGAAGTACTGCAGTTGTGGGTCAGACAAGACAGTCCTGGACTCTGAAGAAGTCAACCATTAGCTAAGTAAAGCGAATCATTATAAAATGAGGCATAAGACACAATCAGATAAGCTGAGCCCCTGCCTACTCATCCAGACTCTCCTCAGTGCACCCAGTGTCCTAAAAACTCGCACTAAACGATGTCACGATTTCGTAATTCACAGCCGAGGCAGACTGTTCCCATTAAACCGCATGCCGGTTACTAATTTACACCACAGAGCCGGCCAGCAGCGTTAGCGTACACCCACTGAAAGGAAAAGGTGAAAATAAAAGGAGAGATATAAGATATTGCCCTCAAATGATCATAAACAGCATTTTTAACATGGGGGCGGGGTGTGCTGATCGTTCTGTCCAGGCACCATCCTGTCCCATGCTGCCGTCCGGGTGACGGCCACAACGCATCGTGACAGATGGCCTTTCTGAGTCCCCTGGACATGGGAGCCGGGAGACCGCTGTGACACCGGAGTCACACACGGCACATGCCAGACGGCCGCCCGGCCACCTTAACAAACAGCTTCAGATATTACCGATCGCAGCATTTGTTCTGCTCTCGTATTTAACTACTGGCGCGTGATCTACTGACGAAAGCCAATACTGATAATGCATCGCGATCTGAACAAAAGTAAAGCGCAAAAAATAACCAAGAAAGCGGCCCCAGCGACATTTCACTACAGACAGTAGCCTACAACATTTGATAATGAACAGTGCTGTACAAATGCAGTGTACTATTAATTACACGAGCGAGTGGCTATAGTACACGGAGTCTGGGAGCATTAAATCGGCGCTGCCTTCCGACGTAAATGACACACAGCCTTGCCCTTCACTTTCGCTTTTAATACATCCATGAGTCCCAAGTAAACTAATACAACTTTACGGCATTTACAAAATGGCACACACGTTTTAATTCTACACAAAATCAATACTTCGTTAATGAGGCTGCCCAACTTTTATGCAAATATTGAGTTGCACTAATATGTCATCAGATCAGTCTGGGGGTCACGGAGTTCGGGATCGTCTAAAGTAAATGGCACATTAACTGCAGGACTATTTCAGCTACTGACTAGTTATTTACTGCGCTGACACACCATGACAATGGCCATATCTTTCTAAATGACAGCAAATATTAGAGAAGTCTCTTTTTGTCGTCTAAGTAATTTAATAGGCAGGGCAGCCGACCGCCATGGCATCTGACTATGCTACTGTAATACACAGTCCTGGCTTACTGATGCCATCATTTGGCATCTTAGATTAAAGATTGAAACGCATAAAGAGCCGCGTCCGCCCCGCGATGACCTGACAAACTGCACTAAAACAGAGGAACAAATCCCCGGCCGTCACACGTTTCATAATAAACAGATTCTGTACAAAACTCCATCCCTTTGTATGTCGAGCCAAACTGACCTTGTTTTCTGTACAAGTTTCCCCTTTACCGTTGCGATATCGCTCTGTTTCTAGTGCCCCTAGTGCCGGACTTCTGGACATCCGTTCACTTCAGAGGAAAAGTACAGCGATCAGGGAACAATAAGGCCAATAATGTGCCTGCCAGCCGCACTGCTTTAAACGCACAACCTTCAGTGGTAGCGATCAGGCATACAGTACAAAGCAGACCTACTTGAAGCTTCATCCGTACGCAGCACAGATACTCCGCCAGCTTTCTGCATAAGCGGAACGGCCACTACCTCGCTAGCAGGTCCCCTTCGAGGGGAACTGAACATTTCAGCCACATTTAACAATAATGCACATATACCTTGAGTTATCCGGGAAATCTTAGATAAAACGAGTGCGGAGGGCGGAGACCTTCCTCGGCGTCCGTTTTCGGAGCTTTTCCTTAGGAAGGAAAGCTGTCGCCTCTTTACTCCGGTTTTACCCTGTGATGATGCCACTCCAGCGGGGAAATGAGTCGCGGAAAGCGGCCGTCGCTATTAAACATATCAGCCCTGGCACTGCGCCCTGGAGCAGCGCACACACATATCCACAGATCCCTCATTTAATACTGTTTTTCTCACTTTTCTGCAGAGACGCAATGCCAAACCCCCAGCGCTTCCCGTAGCCAGCCTTGAGATGCGGGGCTGAGCCCAAAAGCCATTTTTGGGGGGCGCATTTTACGACGCCTCAGTAACTTACCTCATCTGGCGTGTATGTGTATGTCTAAGTGCAGGTACTCATTTTATACACTTATAAATACAGAGATATATAGAGACATACATGTATACATAAATACGTAAATATGAATGTTTCTGACTCTCCTTTTGAAACTTCTGCTATTGTATCTAAGTGCTTCTAATATCTATTTAATTTAACATCAGCTACTATTTAGTTTTAAAACGGAGACATAGCGGATGACCCACGCATACTCCCTATAGCCTACGCCGTGTTGCTTTGTAAGATGACAGTAAAAGTTTAATCCCAGGCTGGGATCGCACCTCCCAGCCCCCAGTCCAAGCTACATTTTCCGTTCATTATTTTACATTTGAAGCCAAGGTTGCACATTTAGCGGTTCTCTATTTCGGTTGCGATCGTTACAAAGTACCTTTGCGATGCCACTGAACTTCACCCTCGCCGGCTTGGATCTGATGTCAGGCGTTACACTGTAGACCGACCCCCCCTGCCGCCTGATCGCACTGTGTCACCCCATTGATGGGGCGTGTGCACAGACCAATCACGGCGCCGCGCCGCGCCGCCGGTGCTGGGTGTGGACGCGCGGCCCCCGGGGCGCCCAGCCAGCGTCCGGTGCTGCTCTGTGTTGCTTTTGCTGCAGTTAAAATCTGGGACGCGACAAATGTTAATACTGGATTTTCGGCTACGCATGTAGTTTTATATTTGTGATGCGACCGATAGGGGAAAAGTCACTAAAGCGACGTAAGCCTATATTTAACATTAGCGGAGTTTACGGTGACTGCTGCTTTTCTAAATCTTAGAGATTACAAAAGAGCTTTCTGATGTACGAACCCGAGTGTTTACTGTACACGGATAGGCCTATGTATGGGAAACACTGTAATATTAAAAATGCAATTTCCAAGTAGCTAATTAGGCTAAGTGTGTACAAGAGATGTACTATCAACAGCTTTAGAGAATGTGAGCAATGACAACGTTAGTCAGCTCCTGCGTGGTCAGCTGAGCGTATTTCAGTAACATGAAGATTTATTTGGTGACTTTCTACTTGGGGCATGGCATCGGCGAAATTTACGAAACTTGAAATTCTCCTTTAAACGAAATCAAATCACCTTTAAGCAGCCTCATTGCCAGTGTTTACGGCGTTTTCCTTCTGGCTTGGCGGCAGTGGAGCGTCAGAGCTGCTGAGTCACCGGACCTTTTTACCGAAGCCCTGGATTTGCTCCTGTATGGAGCCGGCTGTGTTTGCAAAGCAAGTGATTGTAAATTTGCTACGAAATGCACCGTGAAAAGTGGCACTTAACGAGACTTGTTAATCGGTTCTCTCAGTGTAGCGATGTTATAAATTTCCCCTAATGGCCAGGCAAGTCGTTAGCTGTCTGCTTGCATGTACTAATGAACAAGTTAAAATGACAGCAGCATAGAGAACCAAGAATAGACCGTCTGCACGTCCCGCAGGACTATAGGCATCACACGGGGTCGTTTGGATCACACAGCCTCCCGGAGCAGCGCTACCGTCTGCAGGCTGCCAACTTAGCTCAGCTGGCAGGCGTGAGATTTTCCATTCGAAACAAGTCTGCGCACGCATTTGCATGTATGAAATACTTCAATTTCCTCGTAAATAGTTTGTAGGATCTGCAAACTACCCCAAGGCCTTTGGTGTAGCCAATATCAGGTTTCTGGGGTGAACGTGACAACCCGGTGAAAACCCGGCTCTGTCACTGCAGCGTACCTGTTACTCATGGCTTAAAACACAGATACATTGTGCTTTCAGGGAAAAAGCTGTTTGCCTTGAAAGAGGTTTCCGAATCAAGCAGCTGCCGCCTGTCTTAAACGCAGGCGTGTCTATATGTTACGTTAAACCGTCTCCTCATTAGCCCACATGGGGTAGAGTCAGTATCCCCAAAAGCAGGGGTGTGAAGTTACCCTTTTTCAAGAATGTCTTCATTCTTCATTACGTTTAAAACTGGTGTGCTTTTACTTGTACTGGAAAGGTATATAGTGCTGCAAAATATCTAGGTGTTACTCAGTTGTATATCCAGCAAGTCCGCTATATCCTGATGGCGGCTCCGCTCGAACCTGCGACCTCTGCACCCTAAATGTAAAGTCAATGTCCTTTAAAGCTGGCCACGGTGTGTAGGACACTCTTTACCGACTCGTCCATTGTATGAGCTTAAAAAGTAAACATATATTGTAATTCTCCTGTTAAATCTGACGTGGGTTACGTTTTGACTAACCACCAGGATTATCGAACAAAGAGAGGGAGAGGTACGGAGCATGCTCTGATATCCAACGAAAAAGGGGTCCAAGGGAAAACTCTCCTGTACCCTGCGGACCGAAATTTGGACATTGGTAGGTCTGGGAGGGGATGTTAGGGGGGGTTTCCTGCAGGAAGAAATTCAAAGCTGCCCCAACTGGTGCACAAAAAGTTGTAGATATAAAGTAGTCGCAGCAGGTCATACGCAATGTTATGTGATAGTACCAATGTATAGTAAGAAGTAATTATTACAATAATCATATTAATCATGTTAACCATGTATTTGCAGTGATTCAATGACAATACGTCAAAGCGTTAATCATTAGTCAAAGGACAACCAAATATTTACAATGATTCCATGTCATATAATCAATATCCATATACATATCTCAAGTAGGACCCTAGCAGTCGAGACGTTCTCGTAAATTGAGCAAAATGGGTGGATTCTATCTTGCTGCCAAGGTGAGCCAATAGAGCAGGAGAATTGTGTTTGTTATACGTTTGAGCTTGGTTTGTTGGTGTTTTGTGACCAATCAGGACTTAGAAGTCCTTATTTGGAACTGAGAATTATGGTTTATTCTCCGGGTGCTCGGGGTACCTGCTGCCAGAGTGTGACGGATTGCTGAAATAAAGGAGATAACTTTTCTCACCAACTGAGAGGTCCGGAGTTCTATTCTAAGTGGGTTCACTGGTCGTTATTCGACGGGATTTATATTTTTCTCTACCACAACCAAAAAGGGACGATCGATACAGGAGCTTCATATCCAGCTTTAGTCAGCATTGTTGATTGTTTTAATCTTGATCAGGTTGATAAACGACAGCCCGAATAAGGTCGTGCCATTATACCGCTATCAGTATAGCGATTCTATCGAGAAGCATTTTGTAGAATTCCCAAAAACTCCGAAATGTGCGGAGACCCAAGTTTACGATTCAAACAAGACATATGCAAAGCAGACATAGAAACACGTGCTGCAGCCTGACCGGAGGCGGGGTGACCTGCATGTTACAAGGGACGCGATGCGACGTCCGCGGCCGTAGAGTGATTATTGATTAGTATGGAGAGAAAGGGTGTTTTAAAAAGACTCATATTGCAGAGGAATGTACCCTGTTCTAGGCATTTTCCCTAAAGGGGTGTTAAGGTAATGGCACAGTGTTAACATGATAACGATATTTAGGGTCGTAATGGCGATATTAATTTAATAATTAACTGATTATTTGCGGGTACCAGCGTTACTTGTTCTTAGTTTTTCCTGCACCCCTTGTGTATACTTTTGAAAACGTAGTTTTCCTCATTATGTTTAATTTTACTTGCATTTCTTTGAATATTGGATGTCATAGGGACAGCATCAAGAGGAAATCAGTGTTTTTGTTTTGTAAAAATGAAAGCATATTTTAGAATTCTTCAAGGAACATTACTGGGTCGATGAAAAATGTTGGTCTAGTCGGTGGGCAGACAGAATTCTGTATAGTCACGATTCCGCGAGATCTGCTGGCGGAGCAATTCTGCTTTTCAGCTTTCCTCCGAACATTATGGATGCGCGATGTAACGTGGGACTCGAGTAAATCACTGAGCATGAGCTGAGCTGTGCAATATCAATATCCACACCGTATGTTATGCGCGCGCAGTTTTCAAGCTGCAAGGACTAAGATAGTCAGATGGACTGAGATTCGGTTTGGGCGGTATCTAATTTTTTACAGTGTAATGTCCGGACAGTTTGCTTTCAAAAGCACGTTATTTTGCAATGCGGCTTTTGAAATTTGTTACTACAAGACTTGCCGAACAGGAAGAGATTTGTTCAATGGAGAACAACGTTTAGTAAGCGTTGCGGTTTTAATGATTGCGCCTAATGATTGAAGTTCACTGCTGGTATTTTTGCATGAGCTCTGCATGCAGTCTCTGACCCAACCATACTAATTTTTGTCCGTGTTGTTGCATTTATAGATCGCGTGGTGCGTTTCTTACAAATTTAATTTAAAAAAAATGAGGATGAAGAAGGCAAACAAGAACCAGTTATAGACACAAAGCGGCGTAAACGCAAGGAATTAGCTAAAAAATCCTGACGACTTTATAACTTACTTGGACATTATTGGTAGATAGTATTCCAAATTGCAGCCAAAAGAACCCAACTTTCTGCTTCATAAATATTACAGTATTGCAGAATAATTCAAATACTGTGATGAATTCTCTCAGCATCATACAGCCACAGTGCATACTAAATACAAAGAACATTTAGAATGAATATTTTAAAAGAGTATGGCAGTCATGTTAAAGGTAGAATATAATCTCTGTGAACACTAGTCTTTATTATAAGCATCAGACGGATCCAGCACTACATACAACAAAAATACTTGCTCTAACGATCTTTTTTTATATATATAAATCTGCTTAAGTGAATGTTTAAAAATAGATGACAGACTATGAACTGAATGTAAATTTATTCTCCAGCTCCCTCTAGTGGAAGAAAAAAGGTAAATCACATTTTAAACTTGGAATGGGCTTTGACCCTACAGTGACCCATCTCTCCAAACCAGTTACACAAAATAGATGGATCGACAGATGGATGCTCATTAAATTCACAGATGTCAAGTTATGGTTGGTCAGCTTTCCATTCCATGTTCATCAGATACAATAATGAAAGGAAACCTGCATGAGTAAAGGACAAGATTCATATTAGAATATAAAAACTGAACTTTACCAGTTAGAATTCCTTATCATTATTTAGGCAATGTGTATTAAGGGAAAAACTTCCGAAATGCACAGTAAGCACTTCATATATATATATATATATATATATATTTATTAAAAAAAAAAACCTTTACTCCATTCAAAATGATGAATGATTAGTCTTTAGCATTGTAATGCTATGTTGCTGATCAGCACAAAGGCGTAACATCACAGCAAATGCTCCCTAAAGATGCTGGAGTATCATTCGATCAAAGGAATACATAAAAATTGAAATTCAGAGTTAGATGAGGGTTATAATGGGCATGACGAATTCCACCGTACAAGTACAGTATTTACAGTAAACTCCTGTGAAAGCACAGGAGCAGTCTCAGGTGTGCAAAAAAATCTGTTACCCATAAATACCAGGAGAAAATTATGTACAGCTTTTATTCCAGCTAAAGTCCAGCATACTTTCGCTTCCATTGGGTTGGGGTTCTTCCCCCACCAAGTTAATCAGATTGGACCACTGTCTGCTATCTGATCAGCTGAAGGTTTGGTCATTTTGTGCAGAAAGAGGGATTTGAAAACTGAAACATTCAGGAATTTCATTAGTGCCTCAGAATGGCCTTTATTTTCCACGGTTGACTGGCTCCCCTAGAAGGTCGGGGCAGTGCTCATGTCCATTGGCAATGTGGTCACACTTTCGAAGGAGGTCATAGTTGATTTTGTCAGTGATCACGCTGTCCTGCTTGTACTCTGGGTGCTTAGAAACAAAATCCCGCATCCATTTTGCCATAGTCGTCAGCTGACCTGCGTGGGATACAGGACATTTGGTTAAACCTGGGGGGGGGGGGGGGGGTTCTCTGTGACAAGGCATCCCAGAATGCACCACTGCCAAACTCCAGTATGAAATCCATCCCCATTGTAATCTATGCCTTGGGGCTCCGGAACACACAAGTTCTAAAGCAGAAAGATGGGCATGTCCAAGTGTCCCTTTAAGGAATCCCACCAACCTGAGGCTCGTTTCTTGATCAGCTTCAGATAATTCAGTATGGTGCAGCGTGTGTCTACATCCACCTCCATGTTCTCCAGGTAGCAGTTGAGGATGGGAATGAGTCCTTGGAAGACACCATCCTAAAACAGAGGCAGCGGAACATTTTGGCTTGTCAACAGCCAGAATCTGGCTGGGATGGGGAACGACAGGACACTGACCTTTCCATTGATGATCTCGTCGATCGTCATGAGGGTGTATTCCTCATGGTCGTCGCTGCTGTCCAGGCCGTTTGGGGAGACTGAAGCTCCCTCCACTACAGAATTGCAGCCTGGGGGGGGCAGCAATGTAAAAGCATATATTAAAAGATCAGTGTAAACTGACATGCACTTAAACAGTCAATATGCAGTTCGATTATTTAAACAGACCAAATGGGTTTGAGTTACTAAGTGCTTCAGCCACGTTCACTGGCGCAAGAGCAATCTTGAACTACAGATTCGTCTAAACTGCATAATTCACCCCCATCGGACTCGCCTTTAAAAATATCCTTCCGGAAGTAAAACTTCCCATCCAGCACAGCATTCCGTTTCTGGGCGACCTTCATGTTCTCATCAACCTGAGGTGGGACCAAGGAGAGTGACCATGTGACAGGAAATGCAAGCCAAGCGCCTGAGCGTCAGACAAAGGTTTTCTTGATCTCATGTTAGCGCACGTCATTCCTACCTTCGACAAGGGGATCAGGAAGTTCATCTTGTAAGACAGAATGACCCTGGTCAGTAACACGATAAAAACGACGTAGGCAGCATTCTCAAAGTCAGTAAGCTGGACCTGGGCAGGAGGAAAACATGAGAAGTCAAAACAAAAAACCCCCCCAACCCGGACAGGAGCTTCACTGGGCGCTCACAGTAACTGCTGCACAGCATTTAGCAATCTCTCACATGGGTTTGGTTCCAGTCTGGATATCCTTGACTGATCTTACCTCCATGGGGCGGAATTCCACTCTCCATCCAATATCGGAGTTTGGGGGGGGTGGTTTGAACCTCATAGTCTGCCAGTTGGTCGACTGAATATTCTTTACAAAATAAGACAGAGTTTGTCAAAAAGATGACCCATTGTTTAACTGTGGGACATACGTGGAAAAACCCTACAGCCAATTATTAATCTCAGGGACACCTGAACGGCAGACCAGTCACAGCTTAAACATGCTTAATGTGTGACTTCTGTAGTCTGCAATCTGTCCTTTTTCCACAGGATCTGAAGGCCTGACTAAGACACAGACCTCAAAGTGATCCGACTCATTGTCATCATCCAGATTAATCTTCTCTTTGAACACGGAGAGTGGGTCTCGGATGAAGAGGTGCGCAATATGTTGAGCGAGCAGTTTGTCGATACCTGACAGGGGGGTTCCATTTACCAAGATTTAAAATCCACAAGTGTTCAATTTGCATGCAGAACACAGGACAGACAAAAGCTCAGGAAAGGAACAGGAAACCTTTTAGCTCCTTACCTGCATCCAGAAGCCGTTTGTAGATCTCCTCATCTATCGTTAACTCTATGTCATTGTATTTCTCACCACAGCTGGAGA
This sequence comes from Stomatorhinus ivindoensis, assembly GCA_019775895.2. Lineage (NCBI taxonomy): Eukaryota > Metazoa > Chordata > Actinopteri > Osteoglossiformes > Mormyridae > Stomatorhinus > Stomatorhinus ivindoensis. The sequence goes on from JABFEB020000060.1 coordinate 828,143, forward strand.
GGTAGCTGTCAATCGAATCGTATCGCGACTTAAAGATCCGGAATTTGCTGTTTTTCAGTGGCTGCAAGAAAGACAATAATAAATACCAAAGCAGAAACTTCCCCATCTTCCATATCATCCTCAGGAAATCAGAACAGGAAGGTCCGTGTCCCTGTCTGACACACGGACGTCACACACTGAGACATAACGACCCCTGCAGTACAGCTGGAGCAGCCGTGCTGGACCACCAGACCTCACCTCCAGACCCCTCTCCTCACGCGTCCGGTCATCCACAGAGGCGGATATCACACCCCACCGGCAGTCAATGTCTGAGACGTAGCCTCTGTAGAATGGAGAGGCCGCACTCAAGGCCATCTGAAAAGAGGGGAACTTCAGCTGGTGGCAGACAGGCGGCACCCACAAAGACATGCAGGTGCCAAGATCAGCTTCGCCAATAAGATCTGAAAAGTCACTAGATAGGGACTTGCTCCTCAACCACACAAACCATGAGAAGTTAGGGATCCGTCCTCACCACTATGGGGCACATGGTAGCCAGCTGGTCGTACAGGTATCTCGCCTCACTTATGCTACAGGCCTGGAACGTCACCTGCGAGCAAACACGAGTGTCAGCCATGCGATCACCCCCCCGAGCCCCAGCACACTGATGGTTTGGTCCATCATTACAAATCTCACTAGGGCCCTGTTGCGTCGCCCGCGGTGGACGTGCCTGCAGACAGCAGTTGCCCATCCCGAACCCCATGGCGTCCATGTAGATGTGGTCGGGCAGGGCTGCACATGCGGCCTCTCCGTCGTCCTCAGGAAAGGTCTCCACGAATGGAGACGCCGTGTTTCTGTCCTTAAAAACTGAAAAGGCCGCAACATTCAGAATCCATCCACACTTCCCAGAATCACAGTGGGAACATGTACACATTACAAAGGTGAATGTACTGGGCCACAACAGGAAAAACTCAAGCGGAGTTCAAAGAAAGGCGGATTTAAGAGGCGTGATTACTTTGGCAAGCATTCAGTCACTTGCTTATTGTTGTAGAGGGTGTAGCTTAGACAGCTCTGTCACCTTTGGACTGTCACATTGTTTTACAATCTGCAGTGTTCCCATTTACTGTAGATAAGATTCAGAGCAAGCTATATGTAACGGGAGTCCTTCCCCTGTGCATTTTTTCAACATAACATTTAAAAATAAACAAAACTGCAGGCAGGGCTGGAGCCCAGCACCCTGCGGCTAGGCCCAGACACTCACCGGGGACATTGATGGCCACTTTTTCACCCCGTCTGTGGCGGATGTTTCTGGTCAGGGTGCTGTGAAGTGAACAGCACATCATTTGATTTTCAAAACGCCTTGATGCAAACACATGAAAATGCAAATTATGCTGATGACTCCTGAAGAATAAAACAGGCTTAAATGTCACAAAAGCTGTCTGGAGTAGCACAGGGGAATGTTGTGAAACACCCCTTAGTGAAACACACATTTTTGCACAGTAAAGAGTAAAGTTAACGCTTCAGACTGGCGGGCTTCAGCGCACCTCTCCCCCTCCCCACTAGCCAGCCATTTGTCAGGTTGGTTTCCTATCCACGGCTTTTGTTTACACTTCTACTCATGAGTAAAGCTGGTTTTGCTTGCTCATTAGTGGCAGTGAAGTTTCCAATGATTCCGGCAACCTCCACGATGCTGCTTATAGTCTCCTCTGACGTCACGACTCATCTTCCCACAGCTGTTGCTGAGTGTTATATAGCCGTGTGGGCAGCGGAGGCCAACCTGAACACAGCGTAGCACGTCACCTTTCCTCTGGGAACAGTTATCACCCCCCTATGACTGGACAACCAGCAAGCAGGCTATACTGGTCTGTGGTTAATATCACCGAGTCAGAGAGCCCTACAGCCTGGAGAACGCCGAACACCCGCCCCCCCAGCCGAGACGAAGCTCCCCCCGACTCCAAGCTAACGAATGCGCTCCCTACCTGAATCTCGGGTGTCTGTTAATTGCTTCATCGGGGAAAAACAGAGATTTGGAGACCCCCTCTTCCACCGGCGTGGGTTTATATTCTGGGAAGGTGAAGCCAGGACAGCCCAGTCTGAAAGGTCCGACACAGACATACATTCAGGGGGAAGCCTTGCAGCTTCCCCCCCAGGGCCTCCATCTTAGAGCATCTTCAGAAACCCCTTCCCTTTATCAGCCCGAACAGAGACTGCAAAAAGCTGTTCCACATAAAGTTAAAAGTTTCACGGTTACGGGGTCAAATTCAGCCCCAGGGCCGCCCAGTGTTTGTCTATTGTCCTCTGGTGCATGACAGTACAGCGGAATACACAGAAACGTGTCTCCCTAGGCAACGTGACAGAGAGAGGAAGCACGAAGGGGTGCTTGTTTGTGTAGAAGCCACTCTGCACGGGCAGTAACGTCACCCAAAAGTGACTGAGGTTACTTAAAACCAGAGGACAACTAGAAATCCACTGAGAGATAGCTGGCATGGGCAAACATCAGCTTTCAGAAAATATTTTTCGAGCTAATGCGACACTCGACAGTATCCAGCTGAAGCTTGAGGCTTTTCCTGTCCTTCCAGGAATAGCTGTCCTTTTCAGGGGGGGGCTCTGATCTTACATCTTCTCCTCCATCAGTATGTGCTAAAGCAAACAGCTGCCATGGAATCAAAGGAAGGGAGCAAGCGTTCACCTGGGGAAGGAGGTGATGGTGCACAGCGTCTCGCTCCCCCCCAGTACTGAAGACGCCTCCTGCCGCCTCCTGCACATGTTCTTCTCCACGGTGTTAAACTCAGACATAGTCCCACCATACGGCTGCCCTGGAGTTCCTTCAATCATGTAGCTTCCATATTCTGGCCTCCAGAGTGTGGGATGGCTGTGTCACATGGGAGGAAAAACAGTAGCGGAGCAGTTAAGTGTCAGTGACTAGGGCAACGATCATTTGGTAAACAAATGAAAGCTGGAGATGAAACCGTGAGCAGGCGATACTGCAGAAAGGTGGTCAGACACCAGTCTTGTTTGGGGACCCCCTGGGGAAACTCCACCCCCAGTGACCTACCCCCCCAAGGGCCTCACTTACTTTGGGTTGCTCTTCTCACCGTTGTTCTGGAGTGTTTCCAGAACCTCACCCCCGTTCAGCACGAGTCTGACCTTTTCCTGTTCTTCATCCATTGTCACGAGCATGTATTCCACCTTAAAGGAAAATGTTTAAATCTGGTAACATATTATAGACAAAGTGACACCCCTCCCCATAGGAAATATTGAAATGGTGGCCTTTATTTTACCTATAAGGAATACACTATAAAGAAGTCCCCCGGGAGACATGCCGATAGTCTCTGTCACCACATTCAAACTGCGAAACATCTTAGGGCTTTCGCTCTGCGTCCCTGAAAAGTATTTGACTTTGCTGATAAAAAGTGCAAACTGACGAGTCCAAACGCCTTCTGGTATCTATACACAAAAGCAGTGATATCAACACTTATTTTCCGGCCCAAAACTGTTTTCAGCACCAGAATGCTCCAGATAAACAATCAGGCCTCTTCCACCAGATGCTTAACACAGATGTGTTGACGGTTATGAGATGTTTACAATAAAGCGAAGGAGGACCAAGGCCAGAGACACGTCCAGGGATGGAGGAATAAGGCATTAGTGCATACAACCCTTGGTACTTAAGAAAACAAAACAAAAAACAAACAATTACTTGGCAACAATATACTGGCCATTATGATGGGGAAATGCATGCCACAGAATCTCACTATGAAGGTCTTACCAACCCAATTTATTGCACAAACACTGCAAGACAGTATGTCGGCTTTAAAATACAGGCTTTGTGCACTGTAACTTTAAATGTAGTCCATAGAGCGCAATAAGCATGCGGAGCAATCCCGTGACTAATGTGCTGAATTTGTACAGGATTTCTACTCATCAGTTACCCATCATTTTAAATACCAGATTTTTATAATCGATGTCCGGCTGTTATTTTAAGGTTAAAGTCTACTACGATAGCGGGGAGCCGCTAGGGCCCGTGGGAGGAAAAAATGAGGCCTTCCGAGAGATTTCGCTTTGCTTTTGCGTTACTATTAAGCATTGTACAGTGTCCCTTTAAAGTACAACATAGAGTTAATCGATTACTAAAAGTAATATTTTATTTGTATTTATTAAAAACTCCTTTCATCACTATAGACTGCAAGAGAGATAGAAAATGAACGGCAAGTGCGCACATAGACATTGAAATAGTACGTTAAAGCCGTCCATCAAGAAAACTGGCAACCAAGTAATGTTGCTTGATTTTGCTGAAACATACTGACACAGAACTAACTTTGCGCGGTATCGGAGTTGAGGATTAAATCCGAACCCGCTCTCTAGAATATTTCAGTGTTGGGCGGCATAATCCTAAATACACCTTCAAGCGAGAATACCAGCGCAGTTAGCGGAAATGCATTAGTTCTGCGAGGTCTCGCAATAGCACAGGGAATTTTCTCCTCTCCTCTCATACATCTTCGCTCCATCAGCTTCCCCTTGGGGCTCCGGGTCACTTTAACAAAAAGGGGGGCGTTTTACCGGCATCCAATGCGCGGCGGAAATGACACACGACCTGTCCATGTGTCTAAATGCGCATCTCCTCTCGGACAGAACTGCATCCCAGCGCTCCAGAAACAATTAATTAACGCTGGAGCGAAAAGTGCGCAAAAAGGCATGTGTCACAGGGGGTGGTTGAAGCAGTGTGTGTGTGTGTGTGTGTGTGTGTGGCGTCCTCACCTCGTCTCCCCATTTAAGGACGTCCTTCTGCCGATCCTTCACCTTGTTGTAGATGTTTAAAAACTGTATGATGCCGTGCTGCCGAATGTAGTCGGCGTAGCGCCGGGTCTCCTCCCAAGCCAGCGGGGAGCCCTGTGACAGCAAACCCATGGCGCCGATGTACTGCGGCCGGCGACTGCGCTTCTCCCTTCACCGTCTTCCAGGGGCTTCAGACGTCGCCGTTACGCGCTTTGCGTACGACAGTCTACTGCGATCCGACACTTGCGTTTAATAAAAAGCAGGTAGTAGTCCAGCGCTCTCCGGCCGGATGGATGCAGCTGCGATCTCACCGGCTTTATCAAAACACCCGAGGCCTATCGGCATCAGTGTTAAAACACAGAGCCCAGTGCTTCCCCCTCCCCGTCGACACGACCCCGGGCTATGGCGGAGCAGTGGAAGAGGAGACGATAAGGGACGCTCCTGAAACGACCCAGTAGTCCGGCTAACCCGCACAGCTCGCAGGAACACGCCTCCTCCTGTAACAGCTGCACTGGCTCGGCCGGCCTCCCCGACTCGCACTTAGAGGCCGGTGCGGTCATGTGACGCCGTCGGGGTGACGTCATAAAATGACTCGGCAAATTTTTTCTTAAGGGAGCGGGAGCAGCCTTTGTGTGGCGAGCCGAGTGTTACAGCTGTCATGTATTTTTTAAGTATTTGTTACTGTGTTACTAGTACCGTACGAAGTTCGCACTGTTTGTTGATTGTACAGATTTATGAAAAGCATACTAGGAGGAGATCAACCTACAGGAACATGTCCTACACAAATGAAACTCGCGCAGGTAGTACACTGCCACACAGAGTGTACTGCCCAAAGCATGTTGGGATATAACCACCAGAGACAGAGATACAGAGGGGGTGCCATTCACGGCACAGTTTCATTTGTGTAGGGCATAACGGTAAACGTACTAATAACACAGTTACTGAACCAGTTTCTTAAATAAGAAACAACAATTAAGCTGCCGTAAAATGCACCCCTTCCCGCGTGAGCACGTGATATGGCATTCATGAAATTCTGTAATTATCATCTATTTCTTTAAATATGATGGTTGCTAACAGCATTTCGTGATAGAATCAAAGGGGAGAAGTAAGTTAGCCGTCATAAGGACAAGTGTTTTTTGTTTAGGTATTTCAGATCACTGTACCAGACCATTCTCTTCATTGTGTAGAAAAATAAATTACTAAATATGTATAAGGAATAATATTGTGTAATTTGCTTTGATTGTTAAAGCCAAGGACTTCCTTGTTCTCAAACTAGGAAAGTGATGACGAAACAAATAAATAACTTAGGTTCTCGTTCGGGCTCATCGTCTGCATGTCACAGTTTATCACTTTAATATGGGTTAAATGCAGCTTTCGTGAAGTGAGACAGTAATAAAGGTCTTCTAAACGTTCAAACGCAGTTTAATATTTCTGTTGCATACTTAGATGAACGGAACTACGTCTTTTCACCCTTCGAATCGAAGGAAAGAGCGGTGCGCGCTCCCGACAGGGGGTGCATGTCACGGTAGGGGTGCTGAATTCGGCACAACACCTGTTTCATTTCTTTCTGAGAAGGTGCGCAGGCCAGGATCAGAAATGAATTCCAGAAATGCGTGTCGCTTCTGGCGTAGAAATATTTGTACTGACATATATTGTCTGACTTTTTAAAAAACATAAAACTATTATTAGAGTTTTAATGTTTCAGATAACTCTATTTTCCCGAAAGCTGTACAGAGATAACCTCGCTTCTAATACACGATTAATTTTACATGTTGAAATATTTCTTTCTTTTTCTCCATTCTCCAAGTCACGATGACTAAGCACATACATATTAGCACATACCATAGATTTCAGATAATGTTTGAACAATGAATTACGCCGCCTGTTGATACAGGTGTTGCCTCATATTTATTATACCAAACTTTTCCTTATTCCTTATGATTTGGTTTGATATGTAAACTTATTGATAAGCATTTAATGGGATTAATTTATACTGCATGCAAACTAATTTTTAAGGCGATGAATTCTCCATTTTACAGATGAATCTTTATGGATAAATTATAGCCCTGTCTCGGTGTGCTATGTATCGCCTCGTCAATGTACCTGTGCACTCAAATAAGTGAAGCAGCACGCAATTTATTTCAAAGGATTAATGAATGTGGGTCAGGCTACAGGTGCAACTGACAGAATAAAGCAATGAATTGTCTTTGGTTTGAGACGCGTGGTAATTTATTTCAGAAATACACTTCATTGCAGTAACGGCCAATCAAGCACAACACCCTTCTGCTCTCTGCGGGAGTAGGTCTGCGGGGGTCTAGCTGTTGCTGTGGCAGATCAGCTCCTCCTGATGGTGTCTGACGTCACTCCTTTGAATGAGTGTATCATGAGACTCAGGCTAAGGCACTCCTTGGGTGACTTGTCTGTTGTCTCAGAGTATGATCCGACTGCAGTGAGTGAAGTCTCACTGAGGGAGACCTTCTGCTCACAGCTTTGCTCGGTGGTTGAAGGGTGCCCACAAGGTGGCATTCCTCTGGTCATGGGTGACTTCAGTGCAACCACTGGCACAGACAGGGCTGGCTATGAGGATTGAACTTGAGATGGTGGAATTAGCACAGGATTGTTTTTTTTACTCAGTTTGTTAATAGCCCTACCAGGGGAGAAGCCCTTCTTGATGTTTTGTCTAACAACCCAGGGGTGCGTTTCCCAAAAGCATCGTTAGCCAACTATGGTCGCAAGTTCCGTCGTTATCAACATAGTTCAACAAC
>JABFEB020000060.1:997668-1009001 GCA_019775895.2 Stomatorhinus ivindoensis
AGATTCACGGCCACACTCACAGCTGCCGGGACCCTTCATTAGATCCACGGCCACACTCACAGCTGCCGGGACCCTTCATTACATCCACGGCCACACTCACAGCTGCCGGGGCCCTTCATTACATCCACGGCCACACTCACAGCTGCCGGGACCCTTCATTATATATTGCACCATTTGATCACTGCTGCTGTGGGACATTGCACACCCTTTTTCACTCACTTGGGCTTCACGTAGTGTTAACCAATGTGACAAAGTGATCTGATTTGATTTTGACCTGCCGGTCAGCTTTCATAAACCCTAAATTTAGCAGGTTTTGTATAATTTTATACTGTAAACATAACATAATAATAAAGCAAACTGATATGTAATTATGATCATTGTCTGTTTAAAGTATATGGTCTATTTCACAGAGTTCACATTCTGCTCTGCTCAGAAACTCTAGACCATAATTTCCTTAAACTACTATTTTTTCCATCGTGCGTTCAGCGATCTGACCCATGAAGGTTTCCTTCCTTGGGTCAGGGGGACCCAGTGACAAAGACGATACAAAGGGCCGTGTCTCCGCTTGTTTACACCCTGGCTGCTAATATTATCTGTTTATGTAGCTGCAACCACACCGCGGCACTGTAATATTGCTGTAATTGCTGGTGCCTTTCGTCGTCATTTGGTTACTTTGATCATCCTTACGAGATCCCTGTTCCTTCAGGGAAGTGCTGTTATTTTCTTTCTTACGCATGCAGGACCGCGCCGTATCCAAGTGCATCTCTTTGGGGGGGGGGCTGATGGTGCTTTCAGCACCTGCAGCGGGAAGCGTCTGCATTTCTGGGCTCTGCAGAACAACAAGGTCATGACGTTTGACTCGGACTACAAAGAGCCTTCATCTCTGCTCCTTTTCACCACGGCGCCAAAGCCCAGGCTTCTGAAGCCTTTATTTCGGACTCCTTAGATATCCGTGAGGTAACACCAGTCTAGTGTTGCTGTTAATTGTCCAGGACGAGCTCCCTAAACCCCTAATGCCTTTACCTCATCAGTCCCGGAGGTGCATTTTGAGATGGAGGGGAGACGGAAATCCTAGTCACCCATAAGCCGCAAATTGTGTTTTTTTCTTGAATTGAGCATTTTACAGAGTGTTAAACAAGGGCTGCCTTTTCAGCGCTCGGAGCCGTCATTGAAAGTCCCTATCGAGGAGTGTAATTTAGCAGAGAGTCACACTTAAATTCATTTGTCAGAGCTGAGGGTAATCGGCGTGGCGTTCTGACTGAATCATGGCCCGCGGTGTAGGGTTGCCTTCTGAGTTATGGCAAACCCCATACACGTCCACGTACTGGATGCCTCACGAAACAATAAAGAAAAGACATTCGAGAAGCTCAGGCCTGTAAGTTGAAGAGAATATGAGAGAGCATGCTTTTTTCTTTTTTCTTTTCAAGAAGGAAGAGGGGAATCCGGTCTCATACAGCCATTGAGTGATAAATTGCAATTATCTCAACAATGGCTGCTCCCATTTTCAGACGTCCTCCCCAAGGATGATCTTCTCAGGTTCTCCTCTTGCCGCCATGTCGACGTTTCATATCTCCTTGGGCGTGTTTTTTCTACATCGGCTGTGGCGGGTCCACAGCGCCAATCAGGTGGAAGACATAAGCAACAAAACGTGGAATTCGATATATTCCCACGAGGGGACATGATTGTGGGAAGGACAACAAAGCTCGGAAGCAAAGACCAGAATTTGTGACAAATTTTTTCGCAAGAAGGCAAATGCTGGAACACCTGACGGGGATCTCCAGTGAATGAATATCCATCACAGGCCTTACCAATGGGGGGACATGGGGGGGCACCTCTACCCCCACCCCCCAACACTTGAGAAGGCTCCTATTGTTGTCCTAAACGTGCAGCGACTCGCCTACTGAAGTTATGGTCCTGACAAGTGCTTCGAGTCTTGCGCGTGTGGCCTTACTTACTTGTTCGGGTACTCTTTGGTGACCTGGTAAATGCTGACCTTCAGGGTGGCGTTCTCGTAGCGCGCATGGCTGCGGTCTTTGTAAATCCGAAACTCAGCGGCTGTCACCGCCTCCCCGTCCGGGATCTGGGTCAGGTCGAACCGGAACTCCTTGTGGTGTCGTCGCTGGTGTGAGAAATCTTTATCTCTCTCAACTGGAAAAGAGAGGAATTCAGGAATGAAACAGAGTTACACGGGCGACCTGTGCACTATTCCTGTCACTTTACATTAACGCTGAAGGATGCGGGGGCATGCGCTTCAAAGGCAAAAGGGGAGGTGACGGCTTGTCCTATAACAAAACAAAAAGAACTGCAGCAGACGCACTCAAAGATGCCACATTCATCAAAAGCTTTAACATTCCAATCCCAGTCCAAACATTTAGCCCAGAAGCTCAAACGCTCTCCAGTCCATTAAATCAGGACAAGCGCGGTTCCCTGCAGAATTCTCCGTGATGGATGGCCTGTCAGTTAAGAAAAACAGGCCCGTTCCGAACAGGAGCGCTTTTGCCGGCCCTCTAGACTGACAGGAGGAATCGAGAGGCTGAAATCTCTAACGCAAACCCGGATGACCGTTTTAACCTCGTCTTAGGGGGAACACCTTGCTTTGCACTTCCTTTCTTCAGCAGCACTGTCCTCCCTGCGGCACCAGTGCACTACGGGTCACATTTCTCTGCAGCCGTTTGGGACTTTTTCACACTCAGAGCCTTCGTGAGACATATTCTCCACAACGATACATTCAGTACTTTCTGAAAGCATTAAAATGATGAAAGGGGCACCAAAAAAGCATTAACATAAAGAGGTATTTACAGCAATGTTATGAACTCCCTTCCTTTGATGATGTATGTACGTCGAGCGGCAACTCAGTGATGTGCAGCTTTGCAATCGTAAAAGGTAACCATCGCATTTCAAACAGACGACACACGGGAGCTGGGGAATATGCATCAGAACGCAGGACGGAGAGCGGAAGAGGACTTAAACTCTGAAATCCAAATGGAATGCTGGACTGGATTCTGCATGGAAGGCGTGTTTGCACTGTGGTACTCGCGGTGATACGCTGCGTTTCGCCTGTTGTTTATCCACAGTGCAAAAGCTGCGGTTGCTTAACAGCAGTGGGTCGGGGGTCAGCCTGCCGTTTAGCTGGAGGGGCCTTCCTGAGCCCTGGGGAAGGTGGTAATTGGATGCAGAGAGCAAGGGAATCAGACGTGTTGGGTGGCAGTTTGCAGCCGATTAACGGACCAGCCAGAGAGCTGCGGAAAAACAACTCTTTAAAGTTCGGACAATTTCCTTGCCAGTATTACTATAAGAAATATGGGCCTAAATAAACTGCTTATAGTCTAGCTACTTTTTGGAATGTCGCCGCGTATATTAGAGGGTAAAATTTGACAAAAATCATTTTACAGCCACGAATTCAATGTAAAAAATGCTTGTGTTTTAACATAACAAAGTTCAAACCGTAATGTCTGTAAAACCGTCACAAAGGGGAAAAAAAGAAACTCTGAGAGCGAAGCTTGATTTCCTGAGAGACATCTGACATTTACAATAGTGCCATTTAAAATAGTATTTAAATGTTTTTCTGTAAGTCTGTCAGATAATAAAGGCTATAATAAATGATGAAAGCCAAAAGGACCATTTAAATATAAATAAATCATACAGCTTTTGAAATCCTTCATGCACACTCCACCAAGCTGAAGTTAAACGCGGTTGTATGTATAATTCCCATAAAACTCTGAAAACTAAACACAGGAACAGACAAATATGTTTCTCATTATGAGTCTGAACATACTTTCTGCACAGAGATGATGACATGAGACAACGTGGGAGCCCCTGGAGGAGGTATTTTTAAGGTAGACTGCTCTAGAATAAAAAAAAAACGAGTAAAGCAAATTTCACTACAAAAAAGCACAACTGATAGGGCCTTAAAAAGGCTGCCCACGTGATACACTGAGCTTCATTAACAGTCCTCTTCTCCGAATAGTCTGTGCGTTTTACTGTGCAGAGATGCAGTTGGGCGAATTGTTCTTAAGGAGCAAAAAACAGCATGAGGGATGGTCGGCACCGGGGGGGGGGGGGAGGATGTGAATATGGACTACCTGACCTCTGCACCACTAGCTGTGCACTAAATCAGCGCACGGATTTTCCCAGACTGACAAAACTCATGGCTCACTGCTCTTAACTGGAAGCGTCTGGGACTCCTTGAGGGGCGGCTCTGATCTTTATCACACCTTAACTCAGCCCTCCCCACCTTCTGGAGATGTCATGGCACACGAGCTAGCAGCTATTCTGGAACCATTATTGATGTCACATCCCCCGGTGACTTGTTCTGGATAAGTCTTCCTTAGGGTTGACTTACTTTTGGTATAGAAGAACAAAAAGTCATCTAACTAAATGGCCACTGGATGCTACAGTCCAACAGAACAGCCAGTGCTCAGTACTGCCGCTTCATGTCCTCCTGAAAACACCAAGCGTGGTAACATGATCCGAGGGACTGTATGTAAAGGAGCTTAACTAGCCGTGTAATTCATGCGCTCAATTAATGTAGCATGTAGAGTTGAATGTGGTATGAAAAATAACACGGCGAAGCGTTTACTCTAGCCTACATTCCCTACAGAAACTTGCTACCATAAATGTAGGGAAAAACGAGTTCAGAAAAACAGAGCTTATTCAATCCCTTTCCCCTCTCTTTAACAACAGGAAGTAATTAAGGCCAATTATCCTTAGGTCAAGTCAGTCATCTGATAAGTTTGTATGAACAGCCTGGTGAAAGGTCTCAGCTACCGGGGCAATATAGCGCTAATCATCAGAACTATCTCGCCCCAAATTCCCGTCCATCCCAAGACGTTCATACTGCAGCACAGTAGGCCTCTAGCTTATAGCGTGATTATAATCCTTAATTTTTTTCGATATTCCTTTAGTTTTTACGCATTTCTATATCGGCCAGTTCGGTAACGTTTTAGTCGGTTTCTGAAAACGCAGAAACATATTATCTTTAATTTTAAATCTCAATTTACGAGATTTTGTCATTAAGAATAAGTAAAAAATAAATGGATTAATCGACATTTATATTTTCTTTACGTTTTTAACATAGCTGAAATAACCGTATTAAGACAAATGATAATCTCACTTAAAAAGCCGTTTGAAAAGTTTTGTGAGGGAAGAAGAAACACGTCATATTTGCCATTTATGTTTAACGTAAAAACCTAAAACTAGAATTAAGTAGGATTTACGGATGGCTTCATTTCACACAGCTTTTTATATATTGTGCAAAAAATATGTCTCATGTTTTCGTATTCTTCAGTTTCATTCTTTAGCTTTTCAGGTTATATTGTTAAGAACAACCAATTGCTGCAAGATCAAAACAAAAATAAGTACATTTATGAAATGAATATTTTACAGAAAATTGGCCGAATTTCAGCTTTTGATCGGGTCACCTCGAAGAACAAGTACACAAAACAGCACATGTGTAACGTGTAGGCTATATGCACAAAACTAGGCGTAGGCCTGTGTATAATTGTAAATATCGTTTTTTAATTATTATTTTATAGTTGTTTAAATTGTAACGCGACATTTTAGTAAGTATTGTAATTTTTTCTTTCATTTTACCACGTCCAAATTGTCAGAGTGCGGAATTTTAATTAATTCATTCAATCAAAATAATTGACCGAACAATGTTGTTGCCCTGGGTACAACCCCAGGCGACACACCCCCTGCTATTTTAATGAAAATATTCAAGGTGCGGGTGAACAACCCAATTCTACACATACATAATTGTAAAAATGACAGAGAGACAGCCAATGTAAAATAATAACGCGCAGAGACTGACCAGCATACTTACATAAAATAAATTTGGGTGGGGGTAACGCGAAGGGTGGTGAGACTATGTAATGTTGAGAAAGGCGCTATAAAAGTAAAACTGAACTGAATAAATTATAAAACGTTAGCTATCATGTCGCAATGATGAATGAAAAAACCCCAATACTTCAGATTATATCGCCAATTTAGTTTTTTCTCGATATAGCCTAATTTAATCAGCCTAGTCTAGGTTTCATATTTGTTAAAACACAACGCGACGCATGAATGCAGGCTATTAATATTTTTCATCATTTATCTTTGTAGCAGAAGCCTTAAGTGCAGCGTATCATTGTGAAAAGTGTTTGCTTTTTTCTCCAGCGCAAATACGTACCTAGATTGACAAAGCTCATAACCATATCAGCGTCGTTGAGAAAATTGGTATCATGTGAAGTGGCCAGGGGGGGACTTTGGCTGGTCAGGGGGGCTGCGCGGTACGGCTGAGGTGCACGGGAGTAGCCATGTGAGGACCCATAGTGACCTCTGCGAGAGCTTCCCTGGCTCCTTTCCAGGGAACCCTTGCCGGGGGCGTCCAGTATCCCGTCGTCATCTTCGGTGGACATGGCATTGTACAGGTCAAGCATGAAGAGGGGTGCCGATGATGCTTGTTTGCCCGGAGAAAACGGCCGCGGCCGGTGCGGTAAGCCCAGGATGGACAGGATCTCTCTCTGGATCTCTCTCCGTTCGTGGTTGCGCAACCTCCTGTAAATAAAACTTGAATGCACATGGTTGTCCCCCCAGCCACAGTGAACGGAGTGCAGGAAGCCCAGGCAGCTCCACAGAAGTCCGATGGTGCCTCCACACAAAAGCGCTAACGGCTTCATCTTACAGACTTTAAACTACCAAGCTGTGCGGAGAGTGTTAAGGTGCCATGCCGAGCACCAAATCACTTTTCCAGCGTTCTTCCTGCAGTTCACGTCAGCGCGTCACATTATCGAGGGGTACTCTGTCTCCCAGATGAAGGCTTTATCCCTGTAGGTCAGTCTTGTTTTAAGTTCACTTTCAGCAACGCATCATATGAGCGGGTCCGAAAAACACGGCCTTATCGATGCTCAGATTCCCACGGTTAAAAGCAACAGCGGCAATCCGCCAAAAGTCGAAGCCCTTCAAGAAGAAGTGCCACAAATGTTGCAGAATCTACAAGCTTCTCCCGCACCTTGCAGCTCCGTTTAAACTCTCTGACGCAGGTACCTTCTCGCAGATACCTTTCGCCTTCAAGCCAGCTGTGCAGAAACGTCTGGATCGCTCGGGTGCGATATTATAAATCTGGATGTATCAGCAGCTTAATTCTTGGCGGAGGCGTTTAAGTATAATCCAGGGGAATGTGTCGAAAGCAGGACTTTTGAAAAGTCCATCCCACGCAACACAGGAGAGCCGCATCCACCACTAGCGGCCGCGCAGGGAGGTGGACGCGGCGCAGCGCATGTGAAAGAAGAGATACTTGTAATTTGAAACGATCCATAACCACCATAGAAACTAGCAGGTCATTTAATTACTATAGGAAAGGCTGGCACAGGATCCCCGGGTTTAAATCGTTTATATTTTGTTTGACAACATAACATTGTTTTATCAGTGATATTGTATGATATTTATTAGACTATTAGCGTCAATACATTTTTACTATTTGACACTCAAATGTGTGGCCGTATCTGCAACCGCCTTTTTAATTTTGTGAAATAAAATAACACATTTTTAAAAAGATGGGCGTCTGATATTTAAAACATTTTTGCACACTCGTGTCCATCACGCGTGAAGTTAGCAAACCGATGCAGGCAAAAGAAGTGAATGCGCCAGTGTTTTCTTATCAGTATTTATGCATATTTGTGGCCGACTCGCAGTGAGTGCGTTAAGCAGCCAGGGAATGGGAACATGAAATGCCGTCTCGGTACGCTCCACCCAGTGAATAATACCTTAGGAGCACCTGTCTTTCCTGGGGGCACAGCATATTTGGACACAGTTAAATCACTATTTAGAAGCAGAGGCTTTAATCGTCACCAAACCCGACTTTTCTTTGTGCGCCATTTGTCAACCCGAGAACACAACTAAAGGTTGAAAGTACACTAGTCTCGTCAGATATGAATTTGAACTTATACTGGCATACATTGGCTTACAGAGAGAGAGAGACAGACAGACACACATATAATGAAGTATGACTAATTAAGAAATACATCACCTTTCAAAAGGATACGAAAAATTTCGTTTGAATTCTGCCTTTATCATAACTACGGGTAAAACGCAATTTTATACGTAATTAGTAAACGTAAAATTACTTTAAATTTACTCTGATGTAGAATGTTGTAGTTTACAAGTATGTCAGCTAATAGGGCTGAGCGTTTAAAATAAGCGCACTCATAATCACCACTTCAAAGTTCTACACCACACCCTCTCCTGAGTAGCCTACTAATTACGTCACCAAAGTGGCGACTTTCTTTATTGAAGTGACGCCCAAGGCAAAGACATTGTTAATTAACTAATTCCAGCAAGAATGACAAAAAGTAAAACTAAATAGAAGAGTGTTTGCTCTTGAGAATGTCCTGGACAGAGACACCAAAGTAAACGCGCGTGAACGAGCGCCATCTGCTGTTCAATAGACTTCATTACTTTCGTCACAGATGAGGCGCACGCATGCATAATAGGAAGACTTGAATTTTTAATTAATGAGTAATTTATTGATTCAGCTTCGCATCGTTATATGTTTGTTTTTATCGCCTTTTATCACTGTTTGAATTTATGTGACAGTTGCTTGCAATACTTATCGACCATATATAAAACACGCACTTGAATAACACTTTACTTAACATATTGATCCAAGTACCGTATATTGAAAGCTATTTGCGAACGTCAATAATTCAGTAGATAAGTCAGTCGGAGTAAAGTCCAAGGCGGATTCTTCATGATTTTTACTATTCTGCCTTTTTAAATCACTAGGGGGCACCCGAGCAATATTAAACTTGTTCCTATTTAGAACAACGCTGGTGTAACTGACAGCCATTCAGCGTCTTTGCCTTGATCGATTCCATGCTGTTCCGTCTCCATAATACCTTAATTTCTTCACGACGAGCCATTTCTCTGTTCAGCTGCATGTTTAGAAAGCTAATGAATATTCCGGGGCTGAAAGAGACCACCCAGTCACCGTCTTTCACTTATTCGTAGAGGCGAGCAGATTCGCCTGAAGCCAGGAGCCACCTTCCGACAGCCGCTGAGCCTCTGGATCATTATCAGCCTGGGTTCCTCTGTAATGGACGGGCATGTCTGCCCTGCATGTCCCATTGCAGCTCACCAGGAACCTGGAACCGTGCTTCTGTTATTGCCTGTTTCACTGGTTCATTACAAAAACAGCATTATAGCACTGCCAGTGTAAACAGCAGGCGGCCATTGCAGCAACAGACAGACTTTATAAGGTTAATCTTTGCTTTGCCCTGCTTAACAGAATGGACGCGGTGGGGGGGGGGGGGCGGCAGGGTTATGTTTTGTTTGAAGGAGTTGTCTGTAAAGTGGGGTTGGGGGGCTGAAAGGCAGATAGACAATGCATTATCAGTAACGTGCGCAGTGGAAACCTCTCCCTTAGGGAGATATTGGCCACCAAGGTTCTAGCAAGACAAGTCTGGATGATTGTAGTAATGTGTGGTAATGGCCTGGGGCCCCAGGATCACTGGGAACTCTGGAACTCCATGCTGCAAGTCGAAACCGTTTCCCTTCCTGATGAAAGACGGATCAAGATTTTCAGGGGTCCCATCTAGCCGCTCCTGTGAAAAATTTCTGGGGGCCCCCACTGTTCAACAATGACATGTGACAAGGGTTGAATGTAGGACTTGTTGCAGAAATTACAGACTATTGCATATATAGCATTTCCCCATTGGCTATATTACTGATTTACTACAGTGGGGCAGACTGGGGCTTGGCTGGGTGGGGTTACCGTGTGCTGTCAGTCACTGCTTGGTTTCATCCAGTGGGAACCAAGCACGTGCATGCATGATAATCCCATTGATCCCATTGGCATGATAATCCCATTGACAAGGGCTTTGCTGCTTAATTTATATCACACATATTAATAGAGCTTCATGCCTAGAATAGGGTTTCAAGTCAAAGTAATTTACTGTGACATAACATAAGGAATTCCTGTGCCTGTAAGTCCTGCAAATATATGCTTCCAAGTAAATGCTTATCTTGTTCTGCGTTCTCTCATAACCAGATAAATTTTCCTTTTCTCACATTCTTTGTCTTCTGGCTATTTTTTCCAACTGACTTTTTAACGGCACATTATTTGCCATTACATCAATACACGGTGACTGAATTCAAGCAGTTTGTGTAGTGTTGCACAATGGCCAGTAGAGGGAATCTTGCCCCTCGTGTAAAGTAATCCCTAAGATTAATTTCTTGTCATATCAGCGCAAATGCACATATGTACGCATTCATGCTGTTACAACAATCGATTTACGCATGTATCGCTTTTACGCTTTTAAAGGTGATTACGTACTTGTGTACCAATTATGTCCATCCCAGACTCTATAACCTATTGACTCGAGACCATATACAGTGATACCTCGGTTCTCAAACTTAATCCGTTCTGGGCTCCGTTGTTCCGTTTCCATTCGGTTTCCCTGTGTTTCCCCTGTCTATCAGGAAATAGTGTTTCCCCTAATATTAAAGCAAAGAGTTAAATGAAATGTCTGAAAATCACTCAGGTACATTATAACATGTGAATACTGTATTGTTATTAGTACCAAGGTCCAGAGTTACTGTTTACCTGTTTTAACAAGGGGAACCAAATATCCTGGAGGTCAGGAAATAATGTTTCTCCTAATATTTAGGCAAATACAGTATGTATGTGAGGTGTCTGAAAATCATTCAGGTACATTATTACATGTGAATACAGTACATTGTCACGCATAATATAGTCTTATAAGCAATACTATACCGTTTTCATCAAGAAATATCTCTATCCAGCGAATGAAATACTTTCATTTATTATCTGCAAAAACAAAAAGCATCAAAATGGCATGTGATGTTTTCAAATATATGGCTTGTTTACCTCAAGAGCTTCATAAAAAGACATGAAAACAACAGCGAAACAACAGCGTGTACAAATCAGCGAGCGACAGGGGAAACATAGGGAAACTGAATTGCCCGTAACACCGGATCGAATCCTAAAAAGTTCGAGTTCTGATCCAATTTTCCCCATAAAAAATAATGGAAAACCAATTAATTGGATCCGGCCCCCCCAAAATTACACCTAAATATTTTTTTTTTTGCATATAAACACAAAATGAACAGGATAAAACAAGAAGAGCATTTATTTTCTTAATGGCTTGCAAAACGATAAAGATCTTATCCCAACATTACCCCTGTCCTGCCCCATCTTCCGCTCCTTCCGTGTGCCACGCCCCCTCGTTAACCTCTTGTGGGATCCCCATGTGGTCAGCTGTTTCTGGTTGTTGTCATTAGTCCTCTGTATTAAGTCCGCGTTTCAGTTTGTTTCCCCAGTCCGGTCATTG
>JABFEB020000060.1:1029234-1047028 GCA_019775895.2 Stomatorhinus ivindoensis
CTGCAGGCTTTCCAGCTCCTCCCTAAGGAGATGTGTCAAAGAAGATCATCAGAACAACAAGATTATCTGCAGGCTTTTCAAATTCCTGTCAGCTGTCAGTACTGCTAGTATCTCAAGTGCAGATTTAGAATCTAGTGGTTTCAAAATCAGGAGATGCTGTTGCATCTCAGAGCTTTACAGATACTACATCAGGGAGTTAAAGCATGTTATGGAAATTCATGTTGGCTGGCTTCTAGGTCTATGGTAGATATCCTGGTCAGGAACAAAATTATACCTCTGAAGTGTCTGGAAGGTGTCGCACATGGTTTAGCTTGAAGCTACATCCACAATGCTATGTTTTCATTTAAAAAGGAAGACGTTAGTCCCCATCTTTCAAAACCCAAAAACTGATACTTCAGAGCCATATTCTTCTGAAAACTCAGTTTTAGAGTTTCAGTGTGTATGAGTGAAAATGGAGACTATTGAAAATGAAAACCCTAAAAGAGCCCTAAATGGTACCCACTCATTATGTGAACCTTCACAGATACCACCAGTTACACCCTCTGAATGTCTGATTGGTAACCTGGTCATGCTACGCAGAAGTAGGGCTGAGCATTAAAAGATAACGATAATTATTGTAATATAATTTCCCCTCAATAACGATGTGCCAAATGTTCAATGAACTTCAATATAACTTAAGATAAAACATGTCACTGGCCACAGGCTTTGCATCCCAAAATGAGGTCGCTTTCTCCTGTGCACACAAGATAAAAAATTCACCTTATGGGACTTCAGGGGCTCCGTACAGCTGTGTTTTTTAGATCTTCTATCTCTGACTTGTGAAATGCGAAATACTGTTTAGTACATGTTGTGCTTTTGATTTCCTTTTGGGTTTTGAGCTCTTTTTGGAACAGAGAGCTTGATCTAGTAGCATCAGAAAATATAGCAAATTCTTTTGGAATCATCATTTTGGCCATCATTACGGTTTGGCAAGTGTTTGTTACACTCTGATGAGAAAGAGTACGATTAATCAACAGGCTTGTTCATTTTAACACAGCAGTAATAATTGTCACGCCCACAGGGGTGGGGCAGCACCGCGGCCAGCAATCACCTCGTTCTCTACCACAATACTTAAAGCAAGAACAGCTAAAGAGCAATTGTGAAGTATTGTTGCCATATTATGACCATTATGGAGCATTTATTTGTTTCGTGTCGTCCCTGCCTGTCCCTTCGTGCCCCCTGCTGTCTCGCCTGCTCTGCTTCCCCGGTCGTCTCTGCCTTCCTGCCTGGCTTCCTGCCTAGTCCTGCCTGCCTTCCTGCCTAGTCCTGCCTGCCTTCCTGCCTTCCTACCTAGTCCTGCCTGCCTTCCTGCCTAGTCCTGCCTGCCTGCGGGGTCTGTCTCTTCCCTAGATTGATGTCATCACAAAAATCAGCCTTTAAACTGGAGAGAAATAATGACCTGACATTTATCAATAACCATCGATATTGACCAATATGAACATATTTTTATCACGATAACATTTTTGGCCATATGCAGAAGTAAACAGTATTCCGACACAGTGCACATGGAGTCCACTGTCAGTGGTGCTTTCCCTCTTACAGACCTGTGTGCAGTTAATTTGCATGTTACACAGTGAGTCCTGCATTTTAATGCAAGAAACAAATTACCTGTCATAATTATACTGCAACTTTGTACTTTCAACTTCTTACAACTGACCCTACTCAAATCGAAACTGGTGTTAAATGCTAAAAAAAACCTAAATTTATAATTTTTAATGGCTCATGCTCTTCCTCTGTGTATACTCTTTTAACACTAGATGGCGCTACACTAGAAAGGGTAAACTTACACGTATCTTGGGATCTGGCTTGATGACAAGCTGCCATTTGGAGTCCATATAGAAAGTATATTGACAAAGCTTCGTCCTAAATTAAGTTTTTATTATCCTTTGAAAAAATGCTTTCCTTTTACTGCCAGAAAGCGATTAGTACTGAGCACTTTCCTATCAGTATTAGATTATGGTGATATACATGCATGCACATCCCATCTGAAAAAGCTGCACGTTGTTTATCGTTCTGCTTTGAGATTTGTACCTGGTGCTGCAGCAAGAACACGTGACTGTGATCTTTATGACATGGTGCAATGGACATCATTACAGCTGAGAAGGAAATCTCACTGCCTAGTATTTATTGCAAAGGCTTCAATGGGTAAACTACCTCAGTACATATGTAATATACTGACATTTCGCACTAATACTTACAGTACGCGTTCAGTAAAACTCCTTTGTTCTTTAATAACCCGGAGAGAATAGGAAAATCCTTTCTGCTAATATGCACCACATGAGTGCAACTCATTACAAAACATTCTAAATTTGGACTCCCTACCCACGCTAAATGTTTTCAAAAATCTTAAAATCTTTTTAAATCAGTGCCATTGTCTTTCATAATTTGTAGCTCATATATTTATATATTATTTTATTCTTTCCTTCTCCTCTCCTTGTCCATAACTCTTTTCTCACAATTGGAATTTCCATGTATCTTAGTTTGACAGTCTGTGTTTATTGTGTTGTATTGACTGGTATGTTTGTATGTCTTTAGGTGTTAATATTACATTCTATGTGTATGTTGTTTTTATATGTTGGAACTTTTGTAACTTATTTGCTGCCACCTTGGCCAGGACTCCCAGGAAGAAGAGATAATGTATCTCAATGGGACATTGCTGGTAAAATAAAGGATAAATAAATAAAATAAAAAATAAAATACTGCAATGGAGCTCATTATCACTAGTGAACGAATGATGCCGTGCAGGCAACACATTCCTTTCCTGTTTTTGTTGATGCTCACGTGAGCAGTGTAAGCTAATAGCTACGTCATTCATGTTTTGACTCATTTCAGTGTTGCTGGAAATACTTTGGTAAATGATGTGAAAATTCCTGTGTAGGTGCCTGTGTAGGTGCCCGCGTAGGTGCCTGCGTAGAATGGAGTTTTCAAATGAAAATATAGCAGTGGGGGTGTAGCCTGATAGCATCCTGTAAGATAAACCTGCCTCAGGTGGAGAACGAGGGATTTGCAGAGTCAACTGCTTGCTGAATCATAGACAAGTGTGCTGTGGAAGCTTGTTCCCTGCAGAGAAAAGCTGCAGAGCCATTTACCGTAGGCTCAGCATTCAGAAGGCGCTGCCAGAAGAGATGATTAAGAACAACTGACTGGAGCCACAAGTTGGAACCAGGAACCTTAGATGCCCCCCCTAGTATTCCCTGCTCCAGATTCTCTCAGCTCAGAGGAAGAGGAACAAATGTGGACATTAAAATGGTAATATATGTTTCAGAGATAGAACATCAGGCATATAACATAAGATTTACAATGCAGGGAATCACCCTGGTGATGATGAACGACCTTGTGGTAATAAGAAACAGCTGTTGGGGAAACAGTCATCGTAGCCTGCAGTGCATGAGGAAACACTAACGTGCTCATGGATCTGCACGTGACCCAGTTCAGGAATACACTTCGATGCCGCCTAGTAAGGAGAAACCAGACAGATGTGCGTCTCTGATCCTACGGCCTTCGCCGCCTCGCCTCATCTTCATCACCGGGTCCACGGCCTCTTCATCTGCCTGCTCTGCCTCTGCTCTGATTTCCGAGTTGGACAGAACATTCGGGCTTCATACCAACCTTCTGGCCGTCACTGCCTGGCTCCCCGTCTTTCCCATCGAGACCAGGACGTCCCTGAGTGGAAAAACAATGGAGGCGTGAGTGCCGACCCGTCTCCATCACCGACAAGCCCCCAGAAAGTTCTGCAGAACCATACGCACCGGAGCCCCTGGAAGTCCAAGCAGTCCCACAGGCCCAGTGCTCCCCTTCTCTCCCTGAAACCGGCACAACAGAATCAGCACCATTTCAGAGCTCCTTTCTCATTCATTACACATAGTATAGTGTCCATTACGCTACTGAAAAACAAGCTATGTTTTTAAGGCATCCATGATAAATATAATATGCAGGTCATCGTTTTAATATAAGAAAAGAGCACTTACCAGCTTGCCATCCCGGCCAGGTAACCCCTGCAATCCTGGTGACCCACTTGAACCCTGAAATGTCAAAGAAAATTAGAATTAAACACCATTGCCAAGGTAACAATTTAACAGAACAATTTAACAAGATTTCACAGAAGGCAAACATGATAATGAGCATAGTCACTTTCTCTTAAAACTCTGCTTCAGATCAATTGCACCCTGTAATTAATACTGTGTCCATATCTGTCCTTGTCATCAGATAAGGGCTGATACAGAAATGGGAGCTACATGACAAAGCAATTCCTTTATACGATGAAAGAAGAGGTGTGCAAGGAAGCTGAAATGGTGGCCATTAGTAAGATGTCAAACATCTCCCAGGAAATTCACATAAATTGCACCACAGTTCTAAACAGTGAATTTCTGCTAAATCCAGCTGAACGTTGGGTTACCCCGAAAGACAGAGAAGCATTTAAATATCTATTTGCAACGGCTATGTGTAATTCCTAGTAATTTACTGCTGACAGGAGCCTGATGTTGGGGATTTATGCCTGCTGCGGCATTGCCCTCTAGCTTCCTGTTAAAAAGTAGAAGGTGCCAACATCACAGGCTGGGATTATCACACTCACCATCTGAAAAGCTTTTAAAACTCAAAAACACCCTCGACTATAACTTGTCATTAGGAGGAAATAATTACTTTGGTTAAACGTTTCTCAATTGTAATGCAAGCCAATATTTACCCTTGGAGGTCATCACAGATGATCTGATGCACATTACCATAAAAGGTCAAACATTTCCTGCTTAACTGAGTGACAGACACTCCTATAGGTATTCCACATTTTTTAATTCTCTATGGTTCCTCTTAACGAGACGTGGTGGTATGGGTCTTGTGTTTAGTTACCTTTTCACCTCGTAGTCCCGGTAATCCAGGAAAACCCGAAGAACCTCGCTCACCCTGAACAGAAAGATAAATGTTACAGCATCTCCACTCAACAGCCATGGTGTCATTAGACAATTAATGAACTTCATATAAACACAATAACCAGCAGGATTTACTGGAAGAAAACATCTATGTGCACAGCCATTTGTGAACTGCAATAACTACCTGATCACCAGGCTCTCCCCTTTCACCCTTGTATCCATCAGTTCCACGCGGACCCTACCAGGCGCAGAGAGGTTCTGTAAGTCTCTCCAAGCCAGAGAGGCGGAGCTCGGTCTGCTCAACAACCAATCAGCAGCTGTATATCTGTACCTGCATGCCGGGTGAGCCCGGAAGGCCTGCATTTCCTCTCACACCGGGAACACCCTGTGCAGGAGAGATTCAAATATTTGTAAATGAATTGCTGGTGTGAACATTTGCCAGAGCACCTGCCTGGGGATGTGCCTTTTTAAACTTCTAGGCTTAACGGGGAAGGTAGTCGTCCAGTAACGGTCACATTGATTTAGCTGGAAATGCTAACAGCTTGGGATCAGCCATTGAACAGGGCCCATCTTTGCCTGCACATAGCGTGTAGCTAAACACCGAACTGTTTGAGTTACAGTTGTTAGCAATTACTCTGCTGCACAGAAACTGCAGTGTTTTACATTTGGTTTGTCCTTTGCTAACAAACAAGTTTGAGTAAATCCAGCATTAAACAGCCACTGAGTCCTGCACACAGACTCCACAGTGGCATTTTCTTATGAAAGATGATGTTCTGATTTAGCTTTCGTTTAATCTGGTTTAAGGCCCTGAAAAATCCCTCAATCCACTACATGATTCGAAACAGCAGCGTCCCTCCAATCGCTGCTTCCCAGTGGCGCTACAGTAAAATTAGCGGCGCCAAGTATAAAGCAGGGGGACTGATTAAATTGTATAGCTGTTAACCGTTATAGAAAGATGGCAGAATCGGACACGGGGTCCGGAATAGATGGAAGCTGCAGCGTTTTTGAGCTACGATGTTTGCCATGTAGGGGAGTTTGGCCGACAGAGCGTAAGCCCACGTGCGGGGGCAACCCGCACGCCAAACAGCGGGGGCAAACTAAGCAAAAGT
Organism: Stomatorhinus ivindoensis; assembly: GCA_019775895.2. Taxonomy (NCBI): domain Eukaryota; kingdom Metazoa; phylum Chordata; class Actinopteri; order Osteoglossiformes; family Mormyridae; genus Stomatorhinus; species Stomatorhinus ivindoensis. The sequence goes on from JABFEB020000060.1 coordinate 1,035,248, forward strand.
GAAGCAAGCCGGGGACTTCACAGTGGATACAGGGAAATATTGAAATATTCTTCAAAGTATGTTAATGAGCTGAACTTGTTCGTATAAATGCCAGCACTGATTTTCATGCATATGTTGAAGCTGAAATGATACTTATGCTCATGTAGTCTTTGTGTGTCTTGTTTTTGTTTGTATTTTTGTAAAGGTCTTAAGTGAAATCATATTATGGCAAGACAACAAGTGAAGATATTCAGACATATTTTGTCATGAAACACCCATGGTACCAGCCCAGCCAGACCACAGCGTGCCAGAGACCGAGGCGAGTCGCGGTCGCTGCCCAGAACGGCGTCGATGCCAGCTGAGCAAACCCGTAAAACCGGGAAACTTACATGTCACATGGAAAGTAGAGTAATATTCCACTCTTTCGGAAATGGCCCAGTATTTCACCAAATGGGGTTAAAAGAGGAATTCTGTTTTTCTGTTAATGCTATCTGGGAGGCCATTCTAATGACATCACTTTCCAAGTAAGCTGGGATATTGGCGTCTACCCCACTAGCAGCCCATCTTGGCAGGGAATGTCACGCACTTCCTGCAAAAAGGTGCAGGGTTGTTCTGAGTTCATGCTACTGGTGGGAAGCATGTTTATATTAATGTCAGGCTGTGTGTGTGTGTGTGTGTGTGTGTGTGTGTGTGCATACTCTGTATCAGGGTTGGGATATTAAACTATGTAGTACTCACAGGCTTACCGTCAGCACCAGCAGGTCCGGGTCGGCCTGGGTCTCCATGTCGTCCCTCTTCACCCTTTTTCAAACGCAACAGCAGACAGTCAAAATAAAAATAGAGGCAAAATCGGACACTTTGCAAATGGACCGTTCAAAATGATCAGCTAAAAATGCCGTTGTTCATGATTTCTATTACATTTGCAGTTAAAATTAGGTACTGCAAATATCTGTTCAATGCTGAGCCAGTCACAGGCATTTTTGCTGCACATTATTATTTATTTCTTGGCATTGTGGTGTGTGTGTGTGTGTGTGTGTGTGTGTGAACTGGTTTTAGCAGGGACTTTGTGGTCCTTTCAAAAAGTTCATTAGACTTCAAGGCAACATTGGCACCGTTATAAAAGAGAAACGCGGGCCACCAAGCCCAGCCGGCACTGAATGTGAAACACGCCGCAGCTCTGTAGACTGGGGGGTCCATCTGCACTGCAGTCATGCCCCATTCCTGAAATGGCAATGAAGCTTGTGACCTTTGCTAAGCTTGGTAGAGGAGCGTTTTAAAGGGTGCGTATCCTTAAATGGGGAATAATTGTAGTCATAATTGCATGACCTTAAGGATGACATTTTTAATGATACCTTTACAGTAAAACCTGCTTCTTATTTAAAGCATCTGCAGTTGAGCTTTGTTCCAGATGCCAGAGTTTGAGTATGAGTATCATCCACACAAACCCTTTTTTCCCAAAAGGGATCAATATGAGAAATGCAGGTGACTATGTTCAGACACCTGGGATATGTACAGAATTTGTATATGTGGACATCCATCTAGCACTGGATTAGTGGACATCTGGATTAATCTGGATTAATGCGGATGGCTGAATGGCATCTACAGTCATGGCCAAACCGGTGTGTCCTTCAGACACCCTGGATCTCTATCTCTATGGGGCACCTCCACCTACTGACCTTCAGACCTGGAGCCCCGGGTGGGCCGGGGGGGCAGGTACATGGTTCCGGGGTGGGGTCGACGTCCTGGGGGCCGTTGGAACACTGTCGCAGAAACACACAGTCTCACGGGGCAGCCAAGGCCACGATTTTGAAGCGGTAACCTTAATGGACCCAGTCACGTTCTGCATAGTGGGGTCAGAGGGAGAGGCTGGCCAAAGGTGGGGGAGGGTGCCCCCGCTCATTTGACAGCCCGTAATTCACAGTAGCACAGAGGGAGCAGACCTCCGGGCTCCAGACTCCGAAACAGATTTCTGTCTGAACCCAAACCACCATTTCACCATTTTTTGACACCATTGAATGAACTGATAAGAATGAGAGGCTATGTCCAAACACCCTTCAGGAGACCTGCTTACGGTAACTAGCAGCCCAACTAATAGGTAGATAGCTCAACTAGTACGCAGGTAGCCCAACCAGAAGGTAGGGGGCCCAACTAGTAGGCAGGTAGCCCAACTAGTAGGCAGGTAGCCCATGTAGTAGGCAGGTAGCCCAAGTAGTAGGCAGGTAGCCCAAGTAGTAGGCAGGTAGCCCAAGTAGTAGGTAGGTAGCCCAAGTAGTAGGTAGGTAGCCCATGTAGTAGGTAGGTAGTCCATTTCATTCATAAATATGGAACGTGCATAAAAAGACTGGCAGGGCCACAAAGCGAAGCAGCCTTACCTCTGCTGAAAATGAAGCTACTTTGAAAGCGAGCAAAGCCATCTCTCGATATACGTACCTCTCCATCCTGGAAAGGAGAGGAGTGAAATCCTGTCAGGCATCATTTCACTTGCACACAATCGCATGCGCAGATGAGCAGGCTGGCCCAGTGGCCGCCTTCAGCCAGCACGGCGTGCACTCTCGGAAACTGCAGTCACGCGTCTCGGCCTCACAATTAAACCAGCGAGATCTGCCTGGCGCTACACGTTAATGGTGAAAGGATTAGCGAAGCCAAGCCAGCGTCTGGCCCCACACCGTCCTCTCGGAGTTATCGTCTGACTGGAAAATCAAATAAAACGCAGCATGCATGAAGCGAGTATTAGCGTCTGCGAAGGAAGGCTCCAAAAATACAGACGGGGCGCAGAAGATGAGGGTGATAAGTGCGTATGATAAGCTAACAAAAAGCCATATGTACATGTTCTGCATTGTATTCTGAGGATCACCCCCAAAGAGAGGGAAATCCCTGCTTCAGCTACTCTACAGCGTGTTTGTAAGCCGTGCGAGGCTGCTGACTAAGTCTGAAATGACAGCAGAAGCTACCAGTTTCACCCATAAAGCAGCAGGGTTGGTGTTTTCAGCACGAAGGCTCTGGCGCCACATCACACTCACCACTCCAGGGATCTCGCAGGCGGTTTCCCTGCTGTTCTGCTCCGGGTCGCAGTATATCCTCAGCTTCTGAATCTCAAACTGTTTAGGGAGCGTTCAGAGAGACTCTCAGTCACAATGGACTGCGGCTTGCAGCTAGCACAATTGGAAGCAAACATTTTGAAGAGGATCCCATGGAAAGCATGCCCTGAAACTCATGCTTATTTTATAAATGTAAAGAGCTGCTTCTGACAAAGACTCTGTACAGCTGATCAACTCAAACTTGGGTCATCGGGAGCTGCATCCTCTCTTGGATTCCAGACTCTTTATTCTTTTCTCCTTTTTAAAGTGTAGGTGGCATTTTCTGGGATATTTACTGTTGTAAAACACTGCCAAACTACTAGAGCACTGCTAAGTGACCTTTCTCTCTCATGCCCTCAAACGCATGCCACGATTACGCCGTACCCTAGCTAAGGGCACAAGTGTGGGCCAGATGCCTTTCACACACATCATATGTGTGTGACCCACAGCTGCTGTTCAGACTGCCACTGCTTTCACTTGCACTGTAAAATGATGGTAAACAGGAGATCCGCTAGTGACCTGTTGCAGTATGTCCACAGAAGGCTGGGAGGGAGGGAGGGGGGCACGGCATGCAGAAGGAGATGGAACAGCAATGCACAAGCACTGTTTGCATGGTATAGTCAATTAAACAAAATGTCCAGATGCCTTGGGGGGGGTACAGCGATTAGCAGCGCCACCTTCCAAGCTGCTCGATTCCTGGTCTGGTGTGAGACTCAGACGGTTTGGACAATGTGCCCGTGAGCTCCCCTGAACGTGGCCCTTAGCAGCACAGATCCTCCAGGGGCTGATTGACCCAGTTTTCTCAATTGTATGTTGCTTTGGACGTGTGACTGGTTTGGATTAAACCACCATGTCTTTTCAGAAGGCTGCCGGTTCAAGCCTCAGCAGCCCACAAGTGTGGCGTTGTGCCTCTGAATAAGGCCTCGAACCCCCAGCTGCTGGGGTGCCGGCTGACCCTGTGCCGGGAAGCTTAATTTCATCTGTCTCAGGGGGAGCAAGATGGGCAGGGTGAAAAGAAAATGTCCTTTCTGGGATCTCTATTCGATTCTATAGAAGTATCTTTAATAGCTGCCACCACTTCACCGGAACTGAAGATGCTCTGTTTGCCATTTAATGTCATTCTGGCCCTCTGCAGACCTAGAGATGCCATCTACACCAACTTACCGGCACGGTCGTTTCTTTGCTGACATACTTCCCGACTTGCGTCTTCCCATTAATGAAGATGCCATCTGGGGGTTCAAGAGCCAGCGTCTCGATCTCCATGTCGTCCACGTAGAGCGTGACGTCCTGCTCCGTGACGAGCAGGCGAAGCTGATGCCACGTTTCATCAAACAGTTTCTGCCACCCAAAGAGGAGAGGCGGTAAATAACTCATGAAAAACAGCTTGATTTCATTAAATCTTTCAAGCATTAATCACGATTGCTTAGGTGCATTAATTAGGTCTGCCGTACTTATTTCACTTGTTTTGGAAAGTCCTAGTGGAAGCAAGTAGTACATTGGATAGAAGTTACTCGATCTGCTCAAAGGAGGAGCAATTTATTACAGTAAAACATGTATTGCACTCACACTTTAAGTAATAGATGATATAGAACACTAACAGAATGACTAGTCCCATTTCAGTGGATTCCAGAAGTCTGTCTTCATCTATGCACAATTTCCCTGATTGGCCCATTCAGAAGAATTTATGAGAAACTGAAAAAGACTCGTTTATGGTCTATAAAGGTCCATTTTTTCCTTTTCCGAAGTTGAATGATTTTTAATCCATATGCTGGTCAGAACGCGTGGAATCTGGACTATGTGGCCCCGGCGCGATAAGAGGCCATCGCAAAGGCCAGGCCAGGATGGGAGCCAGTAGAAGAACGAAGAATCTCAAAGTACGGAGTCCCTGCTGAGGGACCTCCAAAGGGTTTTCTTATAGAAATGTGCCCTGCCTTGTTCTTATTGAACTGCTTCTTTAGTAGGGCACCAAAACACCCATAATTGCTCACTCAATGTCATACCTCAGATGAGAGAACCTTGTTTATTCTCACCGACGATTTGCCAAATCTCTGCTCTCCAATTAATCAAGACCACATGGATGCCCGGAGGGTAACCAGACTGACACGTGCTCACGAAAGACTCCTGCGTAATTGGAATGTTTTCCACCCATCTCGCACAGGATCAGGCCCCACTGTCGTACCCTGGCTGGCGCTTTTGAGAAGATCACGGTCTGGGTGCCACTCCGTGCAAAGCTGGTTGTGGTGAACATGACTGTACGGTTGATTCCATTCAGGGTGACCGCCATCTGAGGCTTCTCCTCCTGGGTCTGTACTCTCCACAAATCCCACATCTCCATGACCACTGATCCCTTGTACTTCAGTGTGGCCACGAAGACGTAGGAAGGGGGTAACCCATCAGGAAAGAGCATCCTAGGAATCACATCAAACGATATGAAAGATGTAGCATGAGGCTAAACCGTCAACAAAGTAACCCCGCCAGTGCCCTAGAATCATAGGTTTAAATTAATCTTACCTTGTACTTTCGCTTAAATCAACTCTTGGAGTCACCTGATAAGCTTTTGTGCCATAAAAAGATCCCTGCGTCTTTTTTGCTTTTTTGGCAAAGTCCAGGTGTAGCAGCATGTCGAAACCCTTCTCATCACGGGATTCCACCGTGATCCTCGATGGACAGACAGTTTCTATGATGACAAGGGGACAACATGGGAGGAACAGAGATAGAGATGATGAGCAGTGCTGTTTGATTCAGGTCGGTGATTCCTTAGAGGGCAGAAGCATCGTAGCTTTAGGAAGTTGGACATTTATGCCTTTCTTGTGAATTTATTCATCCCTTCCATGCAAAGGTTCTGCAGAACCATCTCAGCTGATATTCTTAGAAATGATATCTCACTGCGTCGCACAGCTCGTGTGTAATCCGGAAAGCAGACCGTTAAGGGTTAAGCATCCAAGGAACTCAACTGTTTATTTCATTTGGCCCCAGAATTGGAAGAAAGAAACTGTAGTGGAAAAAACTCTCGGCCTGAACAGCTGGATTTTTTACAAGTATGTATCTTTCAAGAATGTCTCCTCACCTAGAATGTCATATCTGCCCTTAAACACACATCCCCCTCATTTATCCCGCTATGCTAGATCCGATTTGCGCAAATCCTGCTCTTGCCTGACATATTCTGTTCCATTTTCCATCTGATACGTTTATGCGTGTGGAAAGGAGATTTGTTTTGGGACTATATATGATGTACAATGTTGTAAAGTATTACAGACAGCCTATCAAGCACAGACAATCTAATACAGTGACAGTGGATCTCTGCTTAAACTCGAGGAGAGACTTTCCTGTCCTGACATGGTTAAGTTAAAGAGAAATGTGAGCGTGTATTTGTACTAAAAATGACATTAAACTGTACTGCCTCTGTAAACAATGGGTATTTCTGATTGCCTTCATACACATCTGGAATGTATTAACTGCCTGGAACAATTGGAAAGAATTGCAGAACCGTCAAATGTGGACATTAAATCCAGTTAAAGCTTTTGGGTGCTGCATTTTAATGCCAGATTGTAGTACTTGTAGTCATGTACTGTTTTGCAACATCCTTAATATTCTGCAATTGCAGTATCAATCACTGATTTTAATTACTTTTAATTTTAATGGGTCAAATTGGTTTTATTTTAAAGAGGTGCTTTTTTTGAACACCTGGATTATATTCTGGTGAACTGGAGCAAATAAGCCAAGATCTGGCCCAACTGAACAGCAGTAGCTGCATTATGCATGTAATCCACAGATAGATGTTACACAAATCTGCTGTCCATGCAGCTGGCGACGCACAGGACAGAGAGCCACGACATGGGGGAACGCCCAGCTACCTTCACACAGCTTCTGACGGATGACCTCGCGGATCTTGGTGATCGCGACATAGTCTTCCACGTAGAAGACGTAGGTGGAAGGCGGCTTGTTGGCGATAGCCCTCAGCTCAGCCTCCTCAGTTTCTTGCCCCACTCCGATGGCAAACAAGATGATTCCATTCTTCCTGGCAGCCTCCGCAGCCACGGCCACGTCATCCTGCGACTTTCCATCCGTCAGCACAATGGCTATCTTGGCCACGCCGTTTGGGCCACGTTCTGACATGTCAAAGACTCTCTCGCTGGTGAACTGAATAGCTTCACCCGTCCTGGTGTTACCACCCATGTACTCGATGGACTCCATCGCCCTGATGAGCTCCTCACTGGAGTAGTGGCTCCCCAAGGGAATGTGCAGGTGGGGGTTGTCACTATACTGGATAACACCAACCTGGGTGAACTTCTGGCCGATGTTGAAGCTGGTGGTGATGTTGACCAGCCATCTTTTGACTATTTCAAAGTTAGTGTCTGCTACGCTCCAGGAGCCGTCTAAGATGAAGACCAAATCGCTGGGAGCCGTTCGACAGCCTGCAAGTTGAGACAAAAAGAGAACAAGCTGGATTTTACCTGCTTCCCATAAAATGAAAGTTCCTAATTTCCAGGCTGTTTTGCAGCACGCTGCAGGAAACATGGAATGATCCTGAAATACCATAAATCTTCACAGTTTAGCCACCATTCTGAGAAGCACAAAGATCAATGTGGTTCAGATTTGTCATGCATTATGGAAGGACAGTGGTGGGGTCACTCTTACTCAATCTCATATCCTTCTGAGCCGTGCAGAACGTTTGAAGGTGTACTAGGAACACAGTGAAAATCACTAGAGCTGTGGACTTCTTTTTGTGACCCATGATGTCTGAGAAACAAGCTGAAGTTCTACCTGTCAGGAAAAAAATAATACAACTCACATCAATGAGATCACATCACATGATGTGACAACCATCTGCATTATCTTAAAGTAAATGGATATTAGTGATTCAAGAGAATCCCCCTCGGCTTCAAACTGTGACTAGCAGGCTCTTATTTCACATGATTATTAACTTTCTTTTATGCGCATATGGCAATATAATGTAAAGATACATTTTAATTCAACATGGAGCTAAAGAGGCCACATCTGGCTGGGCATGAAATAGACACAAATTTAACTGTATGCATTTACGTGAATCTGCAAAGGCAACACAAAACCAGGGATTCAGTAAAGAAATTTTGGTGACCGGGAATCTCAAACTACATGCCGGGTTTCCAGAAAGCAAAAATGAGTTTACAAGAAGGAGCAGTGTGGACCCATGGCATTGACCAGGTGAGGAAGTCTAATCCATTCCATCTTCGAAGATTTGGGTAGTATCTGGCTTTGTCATGACAGTGACCACCCCACCGCAGTCCCACGCAGTGTCCGTGCCGTGACTGCAGTTTTCCAACCGCTGGCCCGCAGCGAGAGCCGCACGCAGCTTCACGGCGGTCTGGCTGGCCGCAGCGCTCCGGGGCGGGGCCTGCAGTGTCGCGCCATGAGAGCAGTTCGGCCCACGCGGCTTCCCTGCTCCATCAACTTCCCTCACTCTGGCTCCTCCCGGATCTCCCGTCCACATCCCACATGGAAGCCATTTGCAGTGTCAGACAGCTTTGGACCAGAACCAAACACATGTATCCGTGACGAAGCACGGTGGACTTGGCCTAAAGCAGCCCGTAAGAAGTCGGGTCTGATTTGACAGTCCGGTGCTCCGGATCGTAACATTATTTGCTGCTCAGTGGACTGCATGAAGGCACGTCGCCTCACAGCAAAACCACAAAAGCGCCAGTCATTCCCAGTAGCTCTGCAGTTGTTTTTCGGCCGCTCTAGTGGAAAACATTATCATCTCGATATGTCTAAAAGTGTTTTCTCAACATTAACAATCTGGGACCCTAACAGGTGACTGAGGTGCTTCACTGACGGCAGCTCTGTCTGAGGAAAGCAGCTGCACAGAGCGGTTACATCCTATTTATCATAACTACCTGAATCGCAGTCTTTATCAAGACAAATCCCTATAGCCTAAGCAGTTAACAATACCAATCATCACAGGCTACCTAAAAGTCCACAATCATATCTCCTGGCACTTTAGGCCCGGAGAGGCGACTGTAACATTGTAATGGCCAGGTGAACGGAACACACAGTGAGCTAAGCCTCTGTGCCTGTGACCAGAAGGTCGCTGGTTCAAGCCTGGTCTCGGTATACCCGCAGGTCCTTCAGCAAGGCCATTTCCCCCCCGCCTCCTTGAGGCCAGCTTGCTCTCACCTACAAAGAGCAAGATAGAGAAGGAAGGAAGAGAATTTCCCCACAGGGATCAATAACAACTATTAAAGAAACCTGCAGCAACTGTAGGTTAGTGAAGGAACATTGGATCCCGCACATGGTTCTAACTACAGCGTCCTTGGCGCGTTAAAGGGGGTCTCCCCTTAACTCTGCCACGGACTGAGTCAACATGGCAGCTTAACAAAGCTCCGCTCCCTACAGTAACATCTCTGTTCCACATCAGCAGTGGATTATACCCCCCCTCCAGCATTTTAACACGAGCTGTGTGACCCCCCCCACCAAATGACGATTGCACCAGAACTGTGTCACTGGGCCTCCCAATCTGGGGAAACCCCAGATGTCAGCAGTGCTGTCACTTGTTTCCCCATCCCCCTCTTCTCTGTGGAACACAGAAGACCCTTCTCATGTCGACCCGCTGCCCTGTGGTTGGTGTGTGTGCATGCTGACCCCTTCTGCTCCCAGATGACACAGCAGAGGGGGGTGAGCAGAGCTGGTGAACGTTTCTTAACTCTCCATTCATCCGCCCCTCTATTTTCCAAAATGCTTATCCAGGTGAGACCTGTGTATCTCTCTTTTCCTTTTCTATTGTTTTTTGGACTGCATTAAAAGAAATCATAGAACTGGTTTAAACAGTACATTTCACAAACTGGCAGCTGACCCTGGCCGTTTTGTAAGAGGCACCGCTGTTTCAGAAACAAGCCTTTTAGCCACTCCTGTTTCAGAGTCTACTGCTTTAAATCTTCTGTTGCAATGAAGAAGTTCTTCCACCGCTAAATCCACAACTGCTGTTAAGCGTGTTCTATTATTTGGCCAAGATCCTCAGGCACTGGGGGGGAAGCCAAAACGTATCAGTCGGCCTGCTGGACACGGTTCAAATAATCAAAACCATGAAACTGATTCAATCACTTTGTCCTGAACTGCTTGGTCCACTGACTAGAATTGGCTCTACAGGAAGAGAAATGCTGCTAAACTGTACTTCTCACAGATGGTAAATGAAACCACAACCTTTTCTTCCCCCTTAGGATCCCCATATCTGAAAATTTTATGCAGCATAAGCTAAAACTTTACATCCGTACAGGCTTAAATCTAGTATGATGTGTAACCACCAGGGATTCTTTGACCTGCCTTCTCAATTGCTTTGGTTAAAATCATCTGCTAAGTGAAGAAAAAAGAAGCGAGCAGCCAGTTGATCTCAGCCTAAACACGAACAGCAGGCAGAGTGTCTGACAGAGCACAGTGCCCCGATTCCACTCATTCCCTGTGTGAGACAGGATCAAAGACCAGACATGCAGTGTTTAAATGGTCTGATCCCACTTCAAATAATGGCAGAACAGGTGCTGCTATGATTTTAAGTTCCTTTCAAAGAATTCGGTGAGAGGGGATGATGCACAAGGGTAACACTGCTGCGAACCAAACCGAATCACCAGCAAACTTGTCCTGATCACAGGCATCACATGCAAACTGAAAAGTGGCATTTAGCAGCCCCTACAAAAGAAAACAATACTAACATTTTGTGAAAATAGTACAAAATCTTGAGCTAAATCACTCTACCTGCATTAGAAAACATTAGAAAAGAGCATTACCCCCCCTCCCTCAGCCCCAGAGTGTGACAGCGAGACACCAACACATACAGCACATACCCGAGCCACGACTGCTACAGTAAGGACCGCGTCTCAGGAGCTCGTCTCAGGAGCTCCTCGCTTTCATGTCCATGCCGAGGAGAGGAGAAGAAGGAGCTTGTTCTGCTGAAGCTGCTGTGATGTTCTGAGGATCTAACTAGGAGAGAGAGGGGAGCGAGACAGAGGGGAGGGGGGAGAGAGAGTGAGAGCAAGCCTGGCCCCCCGCTCTCGACGGCCCCCGCAGGATGGGGGGAGACACGGATAAGAACAGCTCTTAAAATCGAAGGGGGGCGGCCTCTTCTGGACCAATTCAGCAAAGAGGACAGGAAGCCTGGTAACATTTCAGGATTTGGTCTGTGTATCGATGCCGGGGGGGCGGGGGAAGCATGAGTGGGGGCAGCAGACTTTAATTGGGTTTGCGAGTTGTTCAGTTTGCTCCGTTCCTATTTATCACAGAATCCTTAATGTTCCTCCGTGTTCTACATTAGGAAATCAACCTTATTTTCCATCTGAGCAAATACATTGGACTGTGTTTGTTTTACATATCCCATCATGCAGTCCTATTCAAAGGCATACAGGCACATACATACAGCCGGGAGCTGAGGTCAGGCTCTGAACACGGGCACATACATACAGGTGGGAGCTGAGCTCAGGCTCTGAGTACGGGCACATACATACAGGCGGGAGCTGAGCTCAGGCTCTGAGCACGGGCACATACATACAGGTGGGAGCTGAGGTCAGGCTCTGAACACGGGCACATACATACAGGCGGGAGCTGAGCTCGGGCTCTGACCACCAGCACATACATACAGGTGGGAGCTGAGTTCAGGCTCTGAACATGGGCACATACATACAGGCGGGAGCTGAGGTCAGGCTCTGAGCACGGGCACATACATACAGGTGGGAGCTGAGCTCGGGCTCTGAGCACGAGCACA
>JABFEB020000060.1:1090144-1102263 GCA_019775895.2 Stomatorhinus ivindoensis
GCTTGTATGCGGTCTTTTACACATTTAGGGAAACATAACATAAATGACAATAAAACAATCTCTTAATATTTCTAACATTTGACGAATCTTTGGGTAGGTTCCTGTCCGCATTTATCAAACGGTCCGGAAATCCGGAGAGAGACCAAATTGGACTTTAACGAGAACCATCAACACAGGAAAAGCTGAGCAGCATGTCTCATCCGTTGCGCTCGGAGCCAGGATCCACACGCGGCCAGGCTTATTTCTGCATCGCCCCCCTCTCTGATGGCGAACAGCATGGTCATGGCTGGTTCATTGTGGAGACCATGTCATTTGGGGCCAAAGTGGCCAAGCTAGGGCTCACAGGAGAATATCACGCCACTCTATGCCCACGTGTGTGTTCTGCTCGTCTGACGGGATCCCGCATCATGCAGTGGTCACCTTCCCCATGTCCCCTGCAGTTATTTATCAGCTCCGAGGAACTGATCCGTCCATAAATACGCAACCATAAGGTTCTACATATTCTCTGATCTTTAGAAGCTAATAAACAACACAATTGCATTATGTAAGGAAATGCCCTCAATGTCTGATAAGGTTAGGAATTCCTCCTGTTATTTAGACCATTTTATTTGCCACAGCGGGTGTTGTGTTAGTTTTTCCACATGCCATCTTGCTCACGTTTTCTAAGACATACACACACATACAGGGGTTGGACTGAAATGCGATGTAGCTACTCAACCCATCCTGAGAATCGAACCGGCGACCTTCCGATCACAGGCACAGAGGCCCAGCCCATCCCACACAAATATGGACAGCCAACCCCCAAAGAGCGAGGCGACAGGGAAGGGGGCCACGAACCTTCCTCTCCGCCATCTTGGCCTGGACAGACTCCCACTTCTCCCGCAGGTTCCTCAGGTCCAGCTCGGTGTTGCTGTCCTGGCCCTCAGGAGCCTTGGTGAGCAGCTGCTGACCCTTCAGCATCAGCTGCTGGTAGAGCTCCTCCTTGGCCTCCAAGGCACTGCACAGCTCCTGAGGAGAAGAGCCACAGCCGCCAAAATCAATGCAAATCCAATCCAGTGACTAAATACTCTCCATTTCTATCCACATCTTACACATTTAAACGCAGGTGAACACAATCAATCAGTCACACACAGGCAAACATGGTAAAACGCAGTCGAACACAGGCAAACATGGTCAAATATGTCAGAAAAACCATGAGGAACACAGCTGCTCCGCACCAGGTCTGCATTAATTAATTCTCTACGCTGCACATTTTTTAAAAAGACAGAAACCAGGCATCCAAATCCAAACAGAGTATGTTACATAAACCTTATTGAATAACTAAGGATTGTTTCAATATCTATTGTCAGTAATCAGTCTACATATACGTACAATAAGAGGAACAAATACAGAATAAGCAAAACACACTTTAATATACTTACCAAAACATATATATATATAAACATATATACTAGCCAGACATCGAAGACTTACTGTCTCTCTACACATCTTCACTGTTTAAACATCCATGTTTATATTAATGATGCTCACTAATACTCAGACGTGTTCAGATCTCATTGCCAGACTGAAGGTCATCATGCGTGACATGAAAAAGGTGAATTTGTTTCCATCACATGGCACAATTACAGCTTGCTGTAAACAAAGCCAGTGCCTGCTGTGATTTGTATTAAAGGGTTTCATGTTTAATCAGGCAGATTTGTTGCCGTTTTACAGTCATGACTCCAGAGAGTGCTTTTTTAACCAGAGAAAGTTAACAGAGCCCCATAATGATGAGTAATGTCGCTGCACGTAACGGTCTGATAACTTTATCATCTGAATGATTTGGAGCTCCCCCCGCCTGCAGTGTCAGGGCCAAAGCTAAACCATCAATCTCAGCCGTAAGTGTCTGAGGTCATTGTGTCTAGCAAAGAAACAAAAAAGAAAGAAAACGCAGGACTGTTTCCAAAAACTCCGCTGGGCCGTTGTCAGGCGGAGGTCGTCCAATGCACTCTCCGTCCAGCGTGCCTAGTAGGGTCACCGCTGCATGCTTTTTTTCAGCTATTTGTGACGTCAGCTATTTTTCACACTCCAGAAGAAGCCAGAGCCGGTGGTGTCTCACCAGTCAGCCATCTGTAACAGGTCTTTCATACCCTTAAATACGTACCAGATGGGTGTTAAGCTGGTCGCGGGCCGTTTCTGGTAAGCCTCCAACCGCCTTTGATGCTAACAGCTGACGCTCCGTGTCTTTCAGCCACTGCTGCATGTCTTCGATCTCACCATGGAAACCCTGGGCCTGTGTCGGGACGGAAACAAAGCGTCATGGCGAGCGGGCGGCCCAGGCGAGCGGGGGCCTTAATGCATGACCTATTAACTCCAGCAGCAGACACGGTAGTTACAGCAGAATTCACAGGATAAAAAGCAGCGGTCATGTTACACACTCACTGCATTTCTAACCTCCTCCTTTGTTTTATTCTTATGCATGGATTATATTCATTTCTGCTTCTAAATCAGCGGAGTCACTTTCCATTATGGCTCATAGTGCAGATTTCAGCCCATTTCCCTGACTTTTAATTTCCAAGCTTTCTAAAAATAGCCAATGCATCATTTTTATGATTCTTGGTGAAGACCATTTATATGTTCCAAGTCTTGTAAACATTCCAGTTTCCTTAACAATACAATTGCCACAGCAACACACACAGATTTACGCCTGATAACAAGCCTTCCAAAAATTCCTCACATGCACGAAATGCTTCTCCAATTGCTTCCATGCCTTCGATCCATTTCACAGCCGAAAACAAATACTCAGTGTCAAGAACCCGGGCAGGATAAAAAGAACTCCTGCTGAACCAGGCCTCAACGTCCACCACAGCCAAAATTCCAGCAGCCCAAAGCCAATCCGGAAAACGATGGCGCCTGGCCAGATCCCGAGTGCCCGCAGTGTTCCGGGAAGCCGCACCTGAAGCAGGGCTGCGTCCAGATACCGCCTCCTCTGCTCCGTCTTCTCCAGGATGGCATTCCAGCGCTGGTTGAGGTTCTCCAGTTTGCTCTGCAGGCTGCTTGCCTCATCACCGGCGCTGGACGCCAGGAGGTCACTGCCGGCCTTGTTGACTGCTTCCACCGTGCTCTTATGGGCCAGCACGTCATTCTGAAGCACCTAGAAATCCAAAGGGACATAAGACCACAATAATGGAAGTGCTACCACCACTTCCCAGCCATCAAATGGAGCCTCAGCGGTGGTAGTGTTGTCTTTCCAAAAACTTTTGGTTTACAGAGGCAAGGCAGATATGGAGATATTCAGCACCTTATCCAAATATAGTGCTTCTCAAATATGGTTCTGGATCAGAGTTGAATCACAGTAAATACTAAAGGAAAACAGCACATGCTTGCAAAAAACGCCTTAGTTCCAAGGTGTGCAGTGCACACACTGCACATCACTGCCCCTAGTGGCTGCTTGCCAGGGCACATCCCACATCTGCCAACCCGAGGAACTGTTAACCCACAGCATGCATCATTCTCGCGGATCTGATTGGCCCTAAAGGCAGGACCACGTCCTGGAGGAGATGGGGCTTGGCGATTTTCCTGTTCGCTCTGGCTGGATAGCGCCTGCTGTTGATCTTGGCTATATAGCTAAGGCTTATGGGACAGTTCCAGAGACCTACGATTTCCTTATTTGATGAAAAAACAGAACGCTTAATGGACTCATAATAGCTATTTATTTATTTGGCACAATGCCCTCAATTTTATAACTTTGGTTTAAATACTAAATTAAGGCACTAATTTCTTTTTCATGTGAACAGGCAGCATAGTTCCTGTTCTTTTCCAAACAAATATCTGAGATCATGAAGACCCTACAGTCACCATTCTGACTGTTCAGACTTCACATGCACAGCAAACTTGTGATTAGGCAGCAAGTAGTGTTAAAAGCAGGAGCATGTAACCCAAACACAGCGGCTTCAAACTGGAGTTTCCTGCTAGTAATCTGGAAAATGAAATGGACTGAAACGTACATGGTGTTTGGCGAGTGCGATCTCGATGGCTTTGGGGTCACCGCTGGTCTTCCTCTGTTCATTGAGTAGCTCCTCAGTGTGAGTCATCCACGCCAGCAGCTCATCCAGTGCATGCTGGAACTGCCCCAGTGCTAGCAGAGCGCCCTCTAGCTTGTGCTGTGGTAATTAAAAACCACGTCAACACAAACAGCAAAAAAAGCAGGAAAACCAGGAGATCCAATCAAAAAGCAGCATACATGAATATCTGGGTAAGCACACCTGTCTGTTGATGATCTTCTCGTCCAAGTTGTCCCACAGCATCTTGAGTTCCGTCATGGGCTCCTGGATGGCACACCTGTCCAGCTCCTCAGTGACCTTCTTCAGCAGCAGGCTGGCCTGGTGGTTCAGACGCTCCATTTCGATTTGTAGCTGGTACGCCTCGGACTTAAACTCCTGCGACAGAGTACAACACAGCAGTCATCCAGCTTCAGGCTGCACACTGAGTGACCTCTGACACACAACCGGCTATGAAACAGGGTGCAAAAAACTTACAATGTCTCTGAATATTTTTGTAACTGACTTGATTTGCATATTAGAAACATCTGAGATAGTGACTTGTTAGAGATTCTTCTTTATTATGGTCGTGGTAGCTTTGCAGAAAACATGATACCTTGAGCTCCTCGATCTGCTGCTTCACTGTCTCGAGATCAGTTCCAACAGGGGACATTGAATCCAGTTTGCTCTCCATGATATCCACCCAGTCGAACATGCCCTATGGGTAGAGATACTTCCTTCAGAAGGGCACAGTACAGAGAACATCACAACGGGCCTTTGAAAAAAGCCTCACTGTCCTCCTTCATCCAGTCTGTACCCTCCACCGCTCATATAAATGTGAACCAGTCACGCTGAAATTCAACTTTGCACTGGTGGAGAAAGTGCTAGAATGCAGAGATTTCAAATGGCAAACACATATCAAATGGGAAAAACCAGTAACTTACTTTAGTAAACCAGTATATCTTCTTGAAAACAACCATTGTCAAAGACTTTAAACTTACTAAAAGTTATGAATGAACCTTATTTAGTTCTGTGTGAACTCAGCTGTCCCAGGGTCTGAACTCAACTGCCAGTCTGACTTGTGGTGTCTGTCCTGATTAATGTGTTTAAAAGGTGCAAAAAGCACCAATGTGGGGATTATCTAAGATTGAGACCTCCTCTGATTGTTTGCTTAATCATGGACAGAGGGCAAACTCCTTGTCATTGATCATCAGGCTGATTAATGACTACAGCAGGGGATCACAGAGCTTTGAAGCATTGGCAAGATCAAGAGGGAGAAATGACACAAGACCCAACCAGAAAATCTCTCTTTCAACAAAAGCTACAATTACGCAAGCATACAAATACAGTAGAAAACACCAAAATAAGATGAAGACAACAGCAGCAGAGATGTGGATGGCCTCAATAAGAGTCACAAGTGGCACCATTGTGGCGAAACCTGTTTTTTTAGCAGCTGTGATTTTACCTGAAGGCCATCCTGAAACTGCACAGCGGCCTGCATTGCCTCATCCAGATGGTCCACTCTTTCTTTCCACATCTTGTTCAGTGTCTCCCAGACCACATTCACCTGGTGGAAAAGTGGCCATTGTATGATGAGATGGGCACAGGAATGGTACTGCGTGTTTTCCCTGTCATATCATCTCATGCTTGTACAATAAATAGAAGGTGAGTGTTTCTGAGGTGTGAATTTTTGGTCCCTCACAGAGGACATCATTACCTCATCATTGGTCCCTCACAGAGGACATCATTACCTCATCATTGGTCCCTCACAGAGGACATCATTACCTCATCATTGGTCCCTCACTGAGGACATCATTACCTCATCATCGGTCCCTCACAGAGGACATCATTACCTCATCATTGGTCCCTCACAGAGGACATCATTACCTCATCAAGGCTCTTTTTAATAACAGGCTTATCTGGCTCCCCACAGGCGGCCAGGAGTTCTGCTCCAAGGTTTCGAACAATATCGAGCTCATCCTGGAGTCCTTCGATTTCCTCCTTGAAACCCTGAGAAGAAAAGAGAAGCATAATTTAACCTGGCTTGACTGGACTGTGCCCTCCCCCAAACAGTAAGTAGAAAACCTGAAAGGACTATCATAATTCAGCTGAAAGTTCCTCTGCTCACCTCAAGAGACTCTTGCTGCTGCTTGACCACAGAGGGATCCACCCCTGGTTCTTCCATCTCCTTCAGAAGGTCCTGCATGTCTTTGATAGTGACGATAAGGGCGCAGTGGTCGCACCAGAACTTCTCTGCAAGGTCCATCACATCGAGGAGCTTGGCCTCCCTCTCTTCCATGAGCGCCTGGATGTCATTCCAGATGACCACCATCTGGTCCAGCTTGTCTTTCACAGCTTATAGTCAAGAGATAAAAGCAAGACCTTACACAGACAGCACGCCACGTTCCAACAGGTACAGCGCAGACCTGTGACCTTTAATCCTACAAGAAACAGTTTCACATTAATTACTTCACCGCCTGCCCGGTCATTTCCAGAAACTACAAAGCCAAGGTCTACCTTTAGCTGACGCATCCTTGTCGACCCCCTCAGAGCGCGCAATCATCTCCTCTCCACGCTGCCTCAGGGTCTCGTAGGCCGGCTGCAGCTTCTCGAGGTCCACCGACACAGCCTTGTTCTCTGCAATCTGCTCCCGTATCTTTTCCACCTCCACTGAGATGGAAGGGGGCTGGCGTAGTCGCTCCGCGATGCGCTCCAGGGACTCCAGCATGGGATCGATCTTGTCATGGAACTGTGCCGGGTCAGGAGCGAGAACCATGCCATCAGGATGCTGAGCTCTGCTCAGTGAATCCATGTGCAGTCACCCAAATTCACATTCCTATAACTGTTCATTACATTTATTTGTAATGTACACACTATTTATTACCACAATGCTGTATAGCAGTGGTTGTTGTCCATTTTGCACCACGACCCAATGTTTACCATGCCAGCTCAGTGGTAACCCTATATCAAGTATAGGTTTAAATTAACTCTATGATCAAGCGCGCAGTGCAGTCTGCAATTTACGCCAATCAAGGCCTATCGCAAAAATCTGATTGGATGTGCCAGTGAATTTTAAATGAAGCATCTGATTTTTGGCTTCTTGGATTGGTTGAGTACTCACTAGATTTGCACTAAGCATTTGCAGACCCAAGACCCATTTATACAGGTTCATTCTAGGATTGGGGCTGGGAAATCTGATCGTGGATCAGCAAAGGAGCTTGCTGGTTTTAAAATGCTTACATATCCAAATCTGCCTCGTGACCCTTTCAAAACTTGTCACGAGTTGAGAATGGCTGCTGTATAGTTCCATTTCTGTATACTCCCAATTTGCACTTTTCGTTTTTATTGCGCGCTTTATTGTATTTCTTCACTGTTGTTTGAGACATTGTACACTAGTTACTCACTGATCTGTACTTGCCAAGTGTCGAGTAACAAATGAAGTGATTTGATATGAACCAAGCCGACAAGAGAACCCTGGGCGCCTCCCTGCTTTTCACACACTGAGCTGGAGGCTTTGGGAGTCTAAACAGCTCCTTGTAGTAAAATCCTCATTCATGTAAACATCCCTCCTGCTGGCCTCTCAGCCAAAACCTCACGCTAACAAAACAGCTTCTCACAATCCTAAATTCATTCTTTTTTTAATTTATGGTGAAAGACTGAGACCCTTCTGGCCTTAAACCTGTTAGCATCAGACAAAGAAACAAAATTATGGCTTAAAGAAATTCAAGGAGATCCAAAAGTGGGAAATGCTGCAATTAATTCTTACAGCTGTCTGGTTCATTTATATAGAAGCTCATACAAGGTATAAACCGGCAGCATTAAAAAAGACACTTGAGGCCAAACTTGAACTGATCATGTCAGAATTTTCACAAAGCCTTTCTTGTTCATAAGGGTTTCCCTGTAGAGCAAGGATTTGAGAGTTGAATGGTTTATGATAAGCCAGATCTGTCACGAGATTGTTGTTTCATGTTCTGTCTCACAGATTATCAGACAACAGTCAGAGGAACACACAAAAGTGCAAAAAAACTCAACAGAACGGCCTGCTGGGAAAATAGGAAACACAAAACAGAACGTTTGAGCCGGGGAGGGTCGTGACCTGGGTGGACTTGGAGATGGCCTCGTCAAGTGCAGCGGCCCTCTGCCCGACGTCGGCCTTGAGCTGGCAGTACAGCCGGTCAGCAGTGGAGTACGTCTCCAGGATGCGCTGGCCCTCCGCAGGACGCAGCTCCAGCAGCTGCGGGCCCGTCTTGTTCATCTTGTCAATGTGGGGTTTGTGCTCCGCAATCAGCTCTCGCATTTGCTGCGTGGGTGGGGGGGCGGGGGAAGCGTGGTTACGGGTATGCCAGACACAATTGGACAAGGGATGACAAAAAAAACTTGGCTTAACCGTGAGGCAAAGGGCAGCAATGAGCTGATGTTTACGGTCAGCTTTATTAAACCGGGACATCTGCTTCATGCCTGGCACAAGAGCGATCAGCAGAGAAACGGCCCCACATATACTCACAGAGCACTGAAGACCATCAGGGTCACAGGAGAGCTTTACTTTATATGAATTTCATATTTTACTAGACAACACCATGTTTAGGTGAGACTCTCCGGGCGGAGCCCTGGCCGGCTGCACACTCGTACCCGCAGCTCCTCCTGCTGCTGCCGCAGGATCTCGTACTCGATGGCCGGCACGGGAAGTTGGCTGAAGCTGCTGCGGGTTTCCTGCAGCCAGGGCCACAGCTCCTCGTAGGTCTCCCAGAACTGGCTAGCCAGCGACAGAGCCCGCTCCAGCTGGAGACAGCGGTCCGAGTTCAGCTGACTGACGGTGCTGCTCTTCTCAACGAGCGTCTGGATGGTGTCCTGGGTAAAGAAAATATCTCTGTTTATATAAGGCCCTGATTTTCTCACGTTTCCTTGAAGATGAACATGGATATTCTGACGCGTCATTACCCTCAGGGGTTTCCTCTCCTCTTCATTCTTGGTGCTCATGATGACCTCGCCAGTCTTCACGATTTCATCGACCACGTCCTTGTGCCTCACAATGTCCAAGGAGAAGCTCTGTTGGATCAAAGCAGAATGGGCCGTTCCGTTACAAGGCAGGCCAGCCCCGAGACCGGCGTGCTCTCGGCCGCGATTGAAGACATGGGAAACGCACCTTCTGTGCCTGCAGCTGGGCGGTGGCCTGGTCGTGCTCGAGCCTGATCACCTCCAATGAGGACAGCTTTGTCTCTGCGTCAGTCAGCCAGCAGAGCTCACTCTGGGCTGCACTTTCAAACTGATTGAGGGGGATGACCACAAAGCAAGAATGTGTTCAACAAAGTTTTATTTTTTCACATTTTTATCAAAAGTTTTACTTATTATTTTTATAAAACAAGGTCAGCCTGGTATAACTGGTGGTCTAGGGATCATCATTCTGACCCTGTGATTTGAACTGCTGACCTGATAAGAGGCACGACGCCCAAACCCACAGTACCACACAAAACCCACTTCACTACTGAAAACATGGAGTCTCTTCTGTGCTACGTATCTGGGTGCCAAGGCATAGAGTGCTCAGGCTCTCCTTCCTAACAAGCAGATAATCACATGCAAATTTACAGAGAGCGAGTTCCCTGCTCGCACCCATGGCAGATCCGGAGGCTCCCATCAGCCTTCCAGATGAAACAGAGCAGAGCTGTCCCCTGAATACAGGCGGGATTTGCACCATAAAAGGCCCATTTGCATTCTGATCGACAGACTCTCTTTGTTGGGGGCGCAGCAGGGCCTTTGTGCCCCTGTTTATTTATTTACCCCTCATTAGACACCCCCCTGGTGCCCGGGGGCCCTCTCACCTGTTGCAGCCGCAGGATGGCGGCACCAATCCGTGCTACGTGCTGGCTGAGCGTGTCGCTGGCCAGACTGTAGCGCTCGTTGTCCTCGCTCACCATCTTGTCCAGGCCTTCGCGAGCGCGCCATGGCACCAGCTGCAGTAGGGCGCCGCTCACCTCGTTCAGGACATCCACCTCGGCCCTGTGCTCTCTGACCTCCTTCAAGAGCTCCTACACAGGAGGAGATGTCATCTCAACCCTGCACTGCTCCCCACTGATTCGCTCATGAGTAACAGCAAGAACACTGCCCTCCTCTGGAGGCACGGGGCAGCTCCCAGGCAAATGAAAACAGGCGACAAATCAGAAGATAACAGGATGCTGGGAGTTGATGTCTCAAAGGACCGGTCTTCCAACCCATAGTTACAATCCCTCTACCATGCAAAATTTATCCTGCAGAGAGATCTAGTGGGCTTACCTCGACTAGTCCTGTTAATACCTAATTTACTGCTAAATCACACCAATAAGGTTCTGAAAATGCAAGCCCGTGCATTAAATATGGTCACAGTCTGCCACAGCACACCACTCAACATGGTGAGAGATACCCGAAAGCCCAGTCAACAGAAAGCACAAGCCAGCTGAAGAGCAAACCTTCTGCCGCTCCTGGGCCTCGGTGAGCTGCTCTCCCTGCAGATCCTGCACCCCAAAGCCCTTCAGTTCGGCCTCCACCCCATCCAGCCACACGGACAGGTGTCTGTGAGTGTGCTGCAGCTTGGCAGCCAGTGAGAGGGCCTGCTCGAGGGTTCTGGAAACACTGCTGCTCATCGTGTCGATCTCTGCATATCTGCTCTTGATTCCTTCCAGCTTCCCCTGAATAACAATGACCTCATCGCCTGCATTGGGAGGAAAACTCATTCATTATTTTTTAGTATATGACTTTAGCAGGTAAAAACATCTGAACAAGCACCCAGACATCAGATAACTCAGTGTTAACATGCATGCCGATGATCTAGAAAACCCTGGTCAACTATACCTCATATCATCAACCTTGTCTTCTAAGCTAGTCTCACCTGTTGTCTGCTTCAGCAGTTCTAACCCATTAGAAACCGCCTGGTCGACATTCTGCTTCCGGAGCTCAATGTCCTCGTGAAGAGCCTAAAATGTGGCCAGAATAAAAAAATCACACCAACAGGTAGCAGCCAGAAGCAGAAACGTGGTGACAATCCAAAACACTGGGAGGTGAATGAAGAACAAAACTGAAAAACACAAGAACAATAACAAAAATACCAATTGTTCCGCTGCCTGTTTCTCGAGAACTTCGGGTTTGTAGTCTTGGACGGACACTTTGCTCAGTCTGTCATGGACCTCGCTGAGCCAGGTCATGAGGGCCACTTCATCCTCGCCAAACAGATGAGCATTGGAAAGAGCCTGGTGCAGCATTTCAGCCTTGTGCCTGCACCTGTCCTGCAAATCTATGTAACTGGTCTGAGCGACATCGAGTTTCGCTTGGACCAGCTCCTTGTCATCCATACAGCTCATGGTCCGGAGCACCTGCCCGAGGCTGATGGCTTGGTGCAGTCTTTTAGCCTGACTCATAATCTCCTCCTCTAAGGCCTGATTAGCCAGGACCGGAGGACAAATCAAGAGGAAACAAAAATGGAAAACAAAACAAAAAATGATGAACCAAAAACCAACACAAACCAACTCATAATGATTATGAGAAAGGTAACTAAAATACACAGATATAACATAAATCATCCAGAAAGATGGAGAACGCTACAAAATTAAAGCACAGGGGAAACAAAATGAAGCAGGTCAAGTTGGGAGCGATGAGGATGAAAACAAGACACCTTATGTTGGGTGATCTGCTGTTGCAGCTTCTCAGTTTGGGTTCCAATGGGCTCGGAGTTAGCCAGTCGCTTCTCCGTGGTGCTGAGCCACTCCAACATGGGCTCCAGTGTCTCGTGGAACTGCTGCGCCACCACCAAGATGCCCTCAAGCTGCTTGTGTCTGCAGTAATTCAATCAGGGAAAATGCAGTATGAGTAATGCTATGCCCATTTGTTTGGCACTTGCCTTTTTGACAAATGTTGAGTCGTCTGTCCTAAAAAAACCTCCAGGCACAGTGCTAAATATGTCCCACTTCATGTTTGGTAGAAAGGAACCATCCCTATAAATATTACAACAGGTAAGTAAACAGAACATGAAGCTTGAACAACTCAGAATAACATTGGGATTCTAGACTAGGACACTCATGGCCCATTGGACACTCATTCTAGACTAGGGCACTCATGGCCCATTGGACACTCATT
>JABFEB020000060.1:1102363-1115023 GCA_019775895.2 Stomatorhinus ivindoensis
TTGGACACTCATTCTAGACTAGGACACTCATGGCCCATTGGACACTCATTCTAGACTAGGACACTCATGGCCCATTGTACCAACCTGCTTTCTGCCTTCTTCAACAGGCTGTCCCACCTCTGGCGCAGACTCTCGATCTCCCTCAGAATCTTCTCCTTATCTGCCGGCTCTGCAAGCTCGCTCACCTTTGCCCCCTCTTTTTTAATTAGCTCCACTGTGGGCTTGCGGTCATCCAGCAGTCTCTGTAGGAGCTGCCACACAGGAGTCAGGCATTCAGATTAACAGCATTCATTACCGGCGATGTGAAAACACACCCAATAAAGCACTTCAGCTGCAGATTTGAATTAAGCGTCCAACTCGCACTCCACGTGAATTATTTTACTGGACTGATGTTCATAATTTAAGCCGTAACTTATGAATTGCTGGTGTGGTCGAAAGCACTCACTTTCTGCTCCTGGATCTGAGCTTTGACGACTTTGAACTCTGCTGATGGAGCCTTCTGGTTGCCTACCAACTCCTCTGTATCGGTCAGCCAACTGAGCAAGGATTCCAGAGCATCCTGGAACCTCCCACAATGCAACAGGGCTTCGTGCAGCTTGGCTGACCTCTCTGCGACCTATACACAGGTTTCAAAGAAACACAGCCATATAAGTGAGTTTTGGGTTGTTTGTACATTTCTTGATTTCTAACACAAATCAGCCTGGCTGGGATAGTAGTTTTACATTATGGAAGGATGCCTGAGACTCTGATTAAGCAGTTCAAAGAAAAATGGTAACCTTTTTGTGGAGCGTGTTCCATCTCGTGTTGACGTCTTCCAGGTCATGCTCAAGGCCTTGCGTACTTGTGCTCTTGGCAGCACTCTGAATAAGACCTTGACCAAGCTGGTTCAAGTCCTGCAGTTTAGCCTGCAGTGGTTCAATTTCTTCCTTTTGGAAAACCTGGAACCAAAGACCTCCTTTAAGGCTCAGAGCAGGTGGATGAAACAGGAAAGAAAATGTCTATTTCTATTGTCTATTTCTATTGCCTATTTTCTATTGTCTATTTCTTTCAGTTACACTTAAAGGCTGCTCCAGTGTCACCGCCCGACGCTGTCATCTTTGTGACATTTAGTCAGAGATACAACATTTATGCTCAGCTACCAATGTGATAAAAACCTGTTTTAGCCATTTCATGTGATGCTGAAATTCAGTCATGTTCCTATATTATTGTTGCACTAATGCAAGAAGATCATAAACAGTGTTGAGTAAGTGGTAAATGCCCTGGATTGTTATACTCAAACTATGACTAAAGTAACAGCATCAGTCCAGTACATCTTCGGTGCGTTTTGTAGTGCTGAAAAAATGACAAAACAAATAAAGACGTATCAAACCATTTAGAAATTGCATTCTGAGCGAGCAGGCAGCATAATACCATATAGTTTCTTTAAGAGCTTTGCTGTAATGCAAGGCCTGGATCTGAGGTATATCAGCACAGACCCAATCCGCACATCCTACTACCAAAACAGCACACAGAACCAGCTCACACAGGCTGCCCAAAACAGACGGTTTCGGGGTGTTTTCCAGCTCCTGGAGCCTGACATACAGTATAAGGGGTACCTGTGGAGGGGGAAAGCCCGTTAGGGTTATTTCAGGAAATGTGGACAGCGCTGCTAAGAGATGCTCAATCTCTTCCTCCACCACAGATCCACACATCGGGTTCCCGCCATTGGCTAAGCAGGCTTCCCTCTCAACCGCGCGGATGAAGTCCTCCAGATCTTGCATGTCGTACTCCAAGGATCCCCCTTCCAGGACACGCGGTGTTTCCTCCTCTACAGATGCAGTCTGAGGTAGCAGGTCGTAACTGGGACAGGGCTCTGGTTGCGTGACGACCACGCTGATGAGCTCAGAGTCATCCTGGTCTGGGAGGCCCAGCAGAAGTTCCGTGGAGAGCAGCTCATTATATTCCAGGCACTGATGTACCCCGGGAGATGGCAGTGGCGAAATGCCACTTAACACGTATCCGTAGTCTCCACCCATTTCAGTCGTGTCAGTAGTCCTGCAGGCGATGCCAGGCGTGCAGTTCTCCCACGGCACTTCCTGGCCTGGAGACACAATGTAGTATGAAGATGTGGGAGTGGCATCATGGACGCACTTCGATGGGAACTCTTCCTGCCCTGAGCTGAAGGAGCAGCCTGTCTGGTGATCTTCAGATGCGGGCAGAGCCTCTGCAGAGGACAGGCTCCTGGGGCCAGTGTCCATGTGCATCCCAGCTACCTTGGGGACCCACTGTCCCCCCTCTGCCGTCGGACTGCACAGCCCCGAATCGTCCTCTGACGTCAGCGAGCCTGTTCCGCTCCGCGGGTAACTGCACCCCCCGCTACCAGGGGCGGGAGGGGCGACAGCACGCCAGGAGCGCCGGCGGCCCTGCTGGGGGGGTTGGAGGGCCTGCCAGGGCAGGGCCGTCCCCGAGACGCAGACGGCGTTGCCGTTGTGCAGGAGCGTGTCGCCGGGTGCCTCGCGGCCGTGCAGGTCAAAGACACTGGACGAGGACAGGGCGCCATTACTGCACAGAGTCAGCATGTCCAGCGTGCGCTGGCTGTACGGCAGCGTCCCGGCAAAGTGCCGCGAGGCCAGGCTGCCCTTAGAACCAGAGTCAATCTGCTCATTCAGCCGCACCGTGTCATAGATGGACCTCTGCGGCACATAGCAGTCCTCCATGTTGAGGTCCTCCTCCTCTCCCTGTCCCACACAGGACGGGTTCTGCCGGAGACAGTCTGGCCTGCTCAGGGGCTTCCCCATAATGCCGCGACTTTCCCACGAAAGCTCAGTTCATTCCAACGACTTTAATACAGAGGCAAACGTGTTCCTAATCAGTGCAAAACTGTCATCTACAGTACACAGGCAACGGGGCAATACATTCATAACCAGCTATAAATATAATGCTATCAATACATTACACATTTATATAAACATTTACAAAAGTTGTGCCTTTTGTGCATTTGAAAAATAAATGCACATATACACAAACATTATCAATAATAATTTTAATGATACACAATAAACTTTAATTTATTAACTGAGACCAGACTGACTATTTACTTTCACTGTACATCTTCTATAAAGAAAATATATTCTGTTATAAATAATATATAAGTAAAATATAACTATCTGAGTATAAAAGGTGAAGCAGGACCTATGGAGGTATCCCATTTCTCTGGCATGTGGCAAAAAGCGGAAGCAGTGCCCTGAGAACCAGCCCCTCCATCCACCTTACAGACGCTGCTGCCGTTTCCGCCCACACGCGTCCTCCACCCTGCCGCTTCCTCACTTTGCCTTTTCCCTAAAAAGCCCCAACATCCTGGGGGAGCCTGGTGAATCTGTGTTGTCGGCAGGGCAAATCCAAGCGCTAATCCAGCAGTTCTAGTAAACAAAGGCCACTCCGCGACCGGCAAAGGTTCCCGTGGAAGAAAAAGGCAGACACACAAAAAGGCTCCTCTCTCCTGCTCGCACGGCCTGGCTCTCCCTGCTATGACAGGCTCGCTCCTGGCAGTGGGTGCAGGCCCCGCCTCCTCCCATTATTCAGAGCGGCCCGGCACATGTTGATTGGTGGATGTCTGACCCTTTTAATTCCCCTGTCCTGCCTCTTCTGCCGCCCAAATGACTTCAGTCCTCAGTCATCTTTCTCACCCGGTGTGATCTTTCTTCACTTTCCGGACAGCGCAGGGCGGGAGGTAAAGAAAACTGGCTTATTTATCATCTCTTTTCCTTCCTGAAGGTGGACGGGGCAGCTGGTTATTACTGGTGACCTCACAGGGGGCAGAAACAGACCCCCTCCCCCTATTTCAATGTTTTTCCAGTGGTGGCTAGGGTCAGTTGAGAGGTTTCACTGATTTACCTGGAATGCAGAGTGCAGGGCTGGTCTCCGGAAATTTAACACCAGAAAATCTGCACAGGCACCCCCCGCCCTCAGTGTGATCAGCAGACTGCGTGAGGGAGGGGGGAGTGGTTCTGGTAGTGACGGTGTAGACGCCATGGGGCAACTCGATGGCTCAAATGGAGAGGTGAGGTGCCCCCAGTAGCCCGTCAGTAGCCCAGAACTGGAGGGGAGTCGGTGCTGGTCAATGATGAGTTAGAAAAAGGCTTGGGGGGGATTATGGGAGATGATGTTCAGTGGAGGAATCCCACACTCCCAGATAAAATCCAGGCAGGCTGGCCCAAAGCCATTCCAGGCTGATGCAGCTGGAACCCCCCTGTCTTCAGCTCAAAATTCCAGCGACCCCAGGAAGTTCAGGCACACCATCCGCAGTGGGCGGCAAGATGGCGGGCAGCAAGATGGCAGGATGGAGGGCAGCAGGATGACGGGATGGCAGGCAGCAGGATGGTGGGACGGCGGGATGGAGGGAAGCAGGATGGCGGGATGGTGGGCAGCGGGATGGTGGGCAGCAGGAGGCGGGCAGCAGGATGGTGGGACGGTGGGCAGCAGGATGGCGGGACGGCGGGCAGCAGGATGGCAGGATGGTGGGCAGCAGGATGGCGGGCAGCGGGATGGCGGGCAGCAGGATGGCGGGATGGAGGGCAGCGGGAGGCGGGCAGCAGGATGGCGGGATGGAGGGCAGCAGGATGGAGGGCAGCAGGATGGCGGGATGGAGGGCAGCAGGATGGCGGGATTGAGGGCAGCGGGAGGCGGGCAGCAGGATGGTGGGACGGTGGGCAGCAGGAGGGCAGGATGGCGGGCAGCAGGATGGTGGGCAGCGGGATGGCAGGATGGAGGGCAGCAGGATGGTGGGACGGTGGGCAGCAGGAGGGCAGGATGGCGGGACGGCAGGCCGCGAGAAACTGCTGCAAAAGCTGTGCTTGAGGTCAGGGAGAATGGAACTGCAGGCTGCCTTTGTGAGAGAGAAGCTGGTCTGACAAGCCAAACCCTTAGAGAGGACAGCTTCACCCCCCAGCAACAACAATGGGTGCTACTGAGAACAGCCATTGTACTTCAGGACTGGACAGCTGAGCCGACGCAATGCAAGTGAGATGCACAGCCGGGTGCGGGACAGCAAACCCCACGTCTCAGACGGGCTGTAAAAACACTGCGATGACAAACACAGCCATGTACGTCGGGGCCTGACCTCTAAGGCTCCGGGGTGTGACCCTCTGAGTCCCCCCCCCCACCCCCAGCGGTCCAAATCAAGGCACATGCTCCCCCTGTGCGAGGAACCACTGTGTGTGAAAATGCTGCGTTTTCCAGCTCAGCGGTAACAATGTCATGTCTGTGCTGCTGGAAAAGCAGATGTATCCCCTGAAGCCATGCATCCATCCAAACAGCAGAGGCCGTGGTGAGCAGGCGTCCCACCCCTCTAGCTCCTCCCCCTCATTCTTGTTCGCAGCCCCCCACCCACCTCCAAACTGTCCATCATCACAGCAGGGCATGCTGGTCACTGAGACACTGTTTATGGCAAAACTGTCTCAAGACAGACTCCTTCCATGGGAATCTGGATCCGGATAATAGGGCAACAGGTCAGGATGCCAATTTGCAGTTTTGGGTTGAGATGTTACCTTCCAGGCAGCACAAGGTGGAGATAGTGAGGCGGACGGGAGACAGGGGGCAGGAATTAGGTCCCCTAACTGTGTGGGAATCATGAGCCACCAACCACGACACAAAAATGATCCCAGTGTGATTCAGACCACTAGACCTTGGCAAGGAAATTAAAAAAAACAAAACCGTAAAAAAAACTGTAGTGACAAACAGTCTAAATATCAAGCGAAACATGAAACAGGCAGCAGAAGGACGACAATAAGCCAAAGAAAAGGCTGGGGAGCTTGGCAAATGGCAAAGCCTCCCTCCCTGACGGAGCACCTGAAGGCAGCGCTGGGGTTACACAAGGAATGCACAGGAGAACCACCCCCGCCCCACTCTGGGAAGAAAAATAAGAAATGCGAGCTTAATACTTCCAAAATGTTCCTGTGTCCCCTTCGGCACCACATAAATCCATGCATATGCAGCACTGATGGCCTTTGATGTCATGTGTGGTATGGATAGTGACCGCAGCACGTTCCAGGGCATCACATACATGCGGACATACACAGGCACTTGCAAAACCCTCACGATATGTCTGTACGAAAGCATTTCTCCTTCCAGAACATTGAAAGTTACGGTATATCCAAGTCCCCATAATCAATCATCCATCAGCGATCTATTAGTGAGGGGACACTGGAGGGAGAATTCTGGAAACCAGGCCAAGGATATACAAAAGCAACAAGATTCCCTTAATCAGACTGTTTTGTTTTATGTGAACCACAAGCCATCTTGTTCTAGGCTGAGCAGCGTGAGCTGAAGAAAGGTCTCGAATGGATAAAGCCACAGCAGATGCTGCAGAATGAGCGAATTAGCGGCCAGGCCAAACACCGTAACAAAGCCCTCTTCAGACAAACGGAGGTGTCGTGGGGCCGCCTCACTGGGGCGGGGGCCCTTTTAAAGGCCCACAGGCAAAGACCGGGATGAGGCTGTTTAACATACGACAC
Source organism: Stomatorhinus ivindoensis (assembly GCA_019775895.2). Lineage (NCBI taxonomy): Eukaryota > Metazoa > Chordata > Actinopteri > Osteoglossiformes > Mormyridae > Stomatorhinus > Stomatorhinus ivindoensis. Next base: position 1,108,855 of record JABFEB020000060.1, read on the forward strand.
CATGCTGATGACCATCTGCCCCTGGGGCTTGTCACCCGCAACAATAGCCCAGGGCAGGAGTGTGTTTCACCAGCGACCAGCTGCTTGGTGGAAGAGAGGCGTGAAGACCCCCGGGGGCGGGCCCGCATGCGCCTGATGGGCCAGCGGAAGGCGCAGGCGCGAGACCGCCACCACCAGAGAGTTCAATTACTGCCTTCCGTGGGGATCCTGCGGGGGGGGCTGCTCAGCCTCTTTAATGGACAATTCACTCAGGGGAGGGGGCTTTTACAGCCCCCCCTTCCTGGCTGGCAGAGGGGGATGGGAAAATAATGAATGGATAGACAGAGAAGGAAGCAGAGAAAATACTAACAGAAAATTCCAGGCTGCCTGTTTATACTCTGTTGCTTGTTCTACTCGATGATCTTTTTTTCCCTTATCTTATAAAAATTTTAACTGTGAGCTGATTAATGTTAACGCGACCAGGCGAGGCCTGGAGGATCTCCTCAGACCGCCGGATATCGGCTCAGGATGTTATAAATTCTGAACTGAACGTTCTGAGTGTCACCAGCGGGTAAACAGGCCAGCAAACAAACAGTAATTAACTTGGTAGTTTTAATCGTGAGCCAGTACGAACAACTGAAGCATCTCCAGATCAGACGGCCGGCAGAGTTTTACAGAGAACAGCATGGTATCCACACGCCACTCAACTTTACCATCATTATCGACTTCAAGCTACGACAGTAACATCTGCCTCCTGCTGCAGCTTGTTCTGCCCCCCGCCCCCCCCTCCAATCGTCATGTGGCCAGTGACCATCTGCCCCCCCGCCCAACCCCCGATGGTACTTTTAATATGGAAGCTGTTACATGTGAAGGAATCAAGTTAAGAGGTACACCGGGCAAATGATTCATGGCATAATGATTTCCTACTGTACCTTAAAGGCCTCCAGCTGATTGTTGATGACTTCGGTCTCCATGCCAACCAGCTCCTGGCAGCCCTCCTGCCTCTCAGCCTCCGCCAGCTTCTCCGTGAACTCCAGGAGCTGCTCGTACATCTCCTGCATGCGGCTGAGGGTATCTCCTAGCTGGCCCTCCCTGGCTCTTGCTCGGTCCATAAGTTTGCCACACTGCTTGTTCAGAGCCTCCAGGTCCCGCTTCAGGCCCAGCAGGTCCGGTGAGGCCTCGTCTTCCAGCATGGTCTTGCAGCTTTTGGAAGCATTAAGGGCATTCGCCGTCAGTTCACGTAGTTTAGTGACGAAGCCCTTGATGTCATCCCGCTGCGAGTGGAGTGTGTCAAGATCCCGTGCCACTGGCGTCATGCTGTCTAATTCATCGTCCAGGTCAGCAAACTGAGCGAACATCTCACGGATGCTGTTCTGAAAGTGCCCGATGCCCTGCAGTTTGCCTTCCAGGGAGGAGCACCTCTCCTCCATCTCCCGGCTGATGGAGCTAAAGTCCTTCTCCAGGCTGTCAGCCTGCAGCAGGAGGTCAGTAACTCCCTCAGCATCTGGAACATCTATGACCAGCTCCTGGGCCAGATTCTTGAGGCAATTGACCTGTGTTTGTATTCCAGCTAATGCCTTCTGCTGGGCTTTCATATTGGTCAGATTCTTGTTACTGTAGGCCTGAGCACCCAGGGAAGTCTGGGTGTCCATCTGCTTCCGAGCCCCATCCAGCTGACTCCTGGCCTCCTTTTTGGTTTCATTGAAGACTTTCAGCTTCTGGCTGATCTTGTTCAAAGACTCTTTCTTCTGTTGTAACGTGTCTGACATGCCATCTACTCTCTTGTTGATGGACGTCTTCTCATCCTCAATGGCCTCCCTGTCTGTGTTCACCACCTCCAGCAGGCTATTGGCAGCACTGTTCATCATCTCCACGACCCCTCGGTGCTTATCCAGATCCTTCTGGATTTCTCTGACACATGTGGAGGAAATATCCACCTCGGCAGGTTCCATGCCAAACTTGACCTGGTCCATGCTGACCTTGCACTCCTCGATCCAGGTGCTGAGCTTCTCCACATGCTCCTTGAACTTCTCAGCCCTCTGCAGGCTCGTCTGAAACTTCTCCATACAATCAGCAGAGGTCTTCCTAACGTCATCCCAGGTGGACTTCAGAGAGGAAAGCTGCCCTTGCAGGGCTACCTTCTCGGCACCCTCCGTGCTCTGTAAGAGCGCCTCACCCTCCTTGACGATGGTTTCATAGGGCGTCTCCTGCTCACGCAGAACCTTCTGGAAAGCCTCCTGCTCTCTCAAGCTTTGTCGCAGGATTTCCACTTTGGCCGAGACCAGACAAGGCCGCCGCTGCTCCTTCGTCTTCTCATCCAACCACACCTGGAAGTCTTTGGACATCTGATGGAACTGCTTGGAGCTGGCAAAAGTATAATTGAGCTGCTGGATCTTCTTTCCTGTGAGAAACAAAATTAAATTCTTAGACACATATGTACAACCGCTACTGACACATGGAACACACTTCTACAACATAGTTTATTGCATATATTTTTTAATCAAATTTAATTACATGATGTCTTCAGGCTGCCATAATTAAGCTCTACGAGTGTGTACCCATAGCCTCTGTTGGTTTATCTTGTATACAAGGAGCCATGTTGACGCATCACGAGAGCGATCGTTATCTAAAAAGCATGCAGTGACTTATCCCTGCCAATGACCACATCACCACTGACATGAACAGAGGTAAGAAGAAACTGGGGAATCAGTGTAACTTCATTACGCATGTTTTTTTAGTGCATGGTTAACTCAATGGAAAGATTTCAAAATCAGTATGACCCACTGTAAGGAACCCGAGAGGAAACCGGGGTGTCTGACTGGTCTCCACATGGAGTGGTGACTCGGCTAGTTCCCATGCAGCTGTATGCTTACGATGGATTATCAGCCTTGCTTGGACATGAGCCCCTGCTGACTGACCGGAAACGTGCTGGAGGTGCAACGGAACTGACCCGCTTTCTCCTCCAGCTGCTCCAGGGGCTTGCTGACAGCCTCCAGCTGCCGGCTCAGATCCTCCCGCAGGTACGCCTCGCTCACCAGCGCCGACAGCTCTGAGCACAAGGCCTCGGCCTCCTTCAGGCTCCTCCTCTCCTCGCGCAGCCGGGCCGAGATGGCGTTAGCGGCCTCCAGCTGCTTCTTGACGGCGTCAGGCTGGCTGCTGAGTGCCTGCTGTTCCTGGAGTTGGCTGCCCAGGGTGTCCAGGCTGTCGGTGAGGCTCCGGAGCAGGCCCTGGAACTGGGCGCTCTTGCTGGATGCCAGGTCGATGCGCTCGGACCGCTGGGCCAGCTGGCCGGTCAGGGCCTGCCACTTCTGGGTGAGGGAGGCCAGCCGCTCCTTGACAGGAGCGCATGAGGGGTTCTGCTCGCCAGGGTTGCTCAGAATGGCATGAGCGGCCTCGTTCAGCTGCTCGTATTGCGGCCTGCGGCTGTTAAACTCATTCAGCAGGATCTAGCAGAGGACAGAGAGGAAGAGTGCAACTTAAAAATATACATGTCCATTAATGGCTTCCAATAACCAACAGCACTTTGTGTCATCATGCTTTGCCTTGTCTGACTAGTATAACTGGTTCAAGTATAAGTGAGCATACCCTCCTCACGCTGACACCCGGGCCTATGCTCAGTATCGCCATGGGAACCGAATATCCATACCTCCATCTACCTGCTGGAGGTCTTTGAAATGTTCTTTTGGTGGGATTACTTAGTGCTGTCAGCTGGTGACTGGATTAACCCCTTGGGGACTGGAAGAGCAACCAATGGGAAGCTGGTGGAGCCTGTCAGTGACTGGTGGAGCAGGCTACCCCCTAGGGCGGGAGGGGGCAAGGATGGCATACCTGCACCTGCTGCTTCTGGGTGTTCAGCATGTTTGGGTCCACGGAGAGCGGTCCCAGGACACTCATCATGAGCTCCTTCTCTGCCAGCCACTGGCCCAGCTGCTGCTCAGCCGCCTGGAAGAGGCTGAGGTGGTGCGATGAAGCCTCCAGCTGCTGCCGGCGGTCCTCCATGGCCCCCACGAGGTGCTGCCAGGTCTCCTCTGTGCGAGGCAACAGCAGCATGGAGCCCCTCATTAGTCTCTCCCAGTCTCTCACACATACACTCACAGACAAAGATTTTTATTTAAAAAATAATGTTGAGGTTTATATTGTAGGGAGATGAAAAATGTCCCCTCAAGCTAAAAAGTGGGAAGATGGTGGCACAGGAGGTAGTGCTATTGTTCAGCAACCAGAGGGTTGCAGATTCGAGTCCTGGTTCCTCCTGACCCCATCAAACTGTCCTTGAGCAAGACACTGAACCCCAAATTGCTCGCGGTGAGCAGGTTGCCGCCTTGCATGCCAGCCTCCGCCCCCGGTGTATGAATGGGTGGTATGCATGGGAGAATGTGAGGCATGTATTGTAAAGCGCTTTGAGTACTCGTAGGAGTAGAAAAGTGCTATGAAAATGCAGTCCATTTACCATTTAAAAAGTAACAGGTTCTACCACATCGTGGAGATATTTGGTCCCCATAGCGTGGTAGTTACAAACACACACACACGCACAAAACCTCCTCACCCTCCTGCATTTCAATCACAGCACCCCATCAGTTTGAGACGATTTCTAGAGGTTCTGCAGGATGTATGTGACCATGAGAAATCCACACTCTCGTGTTCCAGTGGCTCCTCCATAAAATTCTGAAGTTAGGCTCAGGGTTGCAAACAGAGCTTACCGATCTGATTCAGGGTCTGCTTCCACTTCGCCACTTCAGCAGAATCGGGATAATCCTCGATCAGCTTCAGCAGCTTCCCTCTTAGCTTCTGAACCTTCTCCTCATTCACTTTCATGCCTCCTTCAAAAGCCTAAGAGAGATTGATGGTACAACCCATTCAACAGGCACAATATCAAAGGTGATATTTTCAAACAATCCCTCATAGCCCTAGGGAATGCAAAGACCTGGAATCTAGAGAATTCCATGTCTATCACTAAGGACCGACTTGTCTGGTACCTTCTGCTGCTCCATCTGGGTCCTCATGGAGTTCCTCTCAGCCGACACGGGGTCCCAGCTGGCTGCCGTGCTCTTCATCTCCTCCAGGCACTTCGTGATGGAGCCTGTTTCCTCCCGCGCCTCTCGAACCCGCAGCACCACCTCATTCAGCTCATTGGCCCGGGCCTTCAGAAGTTCGCCCAGGCTCTGGTACCCATCGTTTACATGTGAGAGGTCCTGCTCTACAGCCCTGAGCTCTGTCAAGGGGTTAAATAGAAGGACGACCACATCTCAGGCGATACTAAATTCTCAGGTTTCTGTTGATAAGTCATTATAATGGCATGTCATACTGGTATAGGGCATTAGAACCACTCAGTATCTGCAAAAGTTCATTCGTTATCTTTCAGAGGAGCATATATTCCAGTAATCCTACTACCTACTACAAGTCCCACCAAACTATGATTAATCTATTACTAGCCCTCGCTGCCTGGTCCTAGCTTGTTCCCAAGAAGTGTACGGACACTGTCATTTTGTTCTAAGTCACCGTGTTCCATTATGCTTTTTCGTTGTTTACCTTTGTTGGTCAGATAAGCTTGAGCACTTGAACCATTCATAATAGCAGATCCTACAAAAACAAGACAGGAAAAAAATCACAAAGATGCTTAGGGTGTGTAGTTTTGTATCATCTCAGAACAACAAAAGTGATCCACCCCCACATTTATAACTCCAGGCTCTTTCCCATCACAATAATTGCTTTGACTTCCTCCCCACTCCATATCAATGCGTCAAACCATTAAACTGCATCCAGGATTTATGGGAAACCTGATGACAGGTGTACCTGACTTGTGTGACATCTTTGTTTTGGCCGGAGAGGTCAGAGCGGTGATAAGGCTACAGAGAGTGGAACCTTTGCTGTTAACATCCTGCACAGCAGCTGCCTTAGAAGTCCACTCATCCAGCAAGGCCTAGGAGAGAACGTACACAGGCCCATTAGACAGTTTACAGTCAGACCAAACTCAGCCCCAGCAAGGCCTAGGAGAGAACGTACACAGGCCCGTCAGAGAGTTTACAGTCAGACCAAACTCAGCCCCAGCAAGGCTTAGGAGAGAATGTACACAGGCCCATTAGACAGTTTACAGTCAGACCAAACCCAACCCCAGTAAGGCTTAGGAGAGAACGTACACAGGCCCGTCAGAGAGTTTACAGTCAGACCAAACTCAGCCCCAGCAAGGCTTAGG
>JABFEB020000060.1:1117194-1128295 GCA_019775895.2 Stomatorhinus ivindoensis
AGAACGTACACAGGCCCGTCAGAGAGTTTACAGTCAGACCAAACTCAGCCCCAGCAAGGCTTAGGAGAGAACGTACACAGGCCCGTCAGAGAGTTTACAGTCAGACCAAACTCAGCCCCAGCAAGGCTTAGGAGAGAACGTACACAGGCCCGTCAGAGAGTTTACAGTCAGACCAAACTCAGCCCCAGCAAGGCTTAGGAGAGAACGTACAAAGGCTCCAGCAAGGAGGGAATAATGGCATCATGGTGGAATGGGGTCTGAGCTGAAGGCTCGATGTTCTTGAACATGCTCTCAAATCTAAAGCTGCCCCCAGCTCTGCGCACCCAGGGCACACTTCTAGCATGTAAATTCACCAGAAATGGGAGTTCTGTAACGGGAGACCGTAAGACCTTCTCCACTTTGATGTCAGGTTTGTAAATGGTAAATGCACTGCATTTATATAGAGCTTTCTTCCAAAGCGCTTTACAATAATGCCTGTCATTCACCCATTCACTCACACACCAGTAGCAGAGGCTGCCATGCAAGGCCCCAACCTGCATACCGGGAGCAATTGGGGGTTCAGTGTCTTGCTCAAGGACACTTTGATGGGGTCAGGAGGAACCAGGGCTCGAACCTGCAACCCTACAGTTGCCGAAGGATAGTGCTACCTCCTGCGCTACCATCTTCCCCTTTGTTTATTAAAGCTTCATTTTTTTCTTTTCATGTCTGATAATTTTTACTTCAGTGATGCCTGTCTAAATGGAGGTTTTTGTGAGGTGTGATTCATACCCTCACATCGTTCCCACATCGTTCCCACATCGCTCCCACATCACCCAGACCTTCGACTCCTAGTAACACACATCCACCCCTCATTAGATCCACATGCCACTTCAAAACACCAGCGCTTCTTTGTGGGGGGGGTCAGTCCTTTATTCCCTGTGCTCACAAGTCTCTATGATTAGAATTACATATTTAGGCCTCACCGTTCCACTATAATCATGGTGGGTTTGGGGCGAGCTCGCGTATGAGATCACCCCCCCGCATCAGCCAAACTCAGCAGGCCTGAAGGAAGCTCGGCAGTGAGCCCTGAGCAAGTTCAGCTTTGGGGAATGTAGAATACCATAAATAAAACTATTGAGATATATTCTTATATTGTATATCTTAAACTGCATTCCTCTATGTTTAAACATGTTGTGCTTCCATGATTTTTATATTTATATTCTGTTTGTTACAATTTGCTGCATGCCCAGTGAAGGGGGGGCGTCCTTTTCTGTGTCTGACCCATGGATCATACCGCTTAGGACAGCAATAAAATACTCTGACTGTGACTTGACTCAGCACTAGGGATGGGTCACATGGCGGAATGGCCATCGCACCCCTGCCCCAGGCCAGCGGCGGGTTCTGACTCACAGTGACTGTCTGCAGGTCTCTGGCCAGGCTATCCTCGCTGCAGGAGGTGCAGGAGGCCTGGGCGAGGGGCACCTTCCCCCTGGACTCCTCAATCCACTTCCAGAGGGCTCCTGCAGCCGATTTAAACTCGCTGAGCTGATCCTGGCAGGAAGACACCTCAGCCTCCCTGAAACGAGGGCAGACGTCAATGTCAACGAATACGTCCTTCTGTGTCTCTGTCTGTCTGTCTGCGTCTCCAAGCAACATTCAGGGTGTATTTTGGACAGGTTTCAATGTGAAGTTAGTGTGGGGACTTCCTCTTTAAGACCGCAGTACAGATACACATCTTATCAAAGTCAAAACTTAAAAATGAATTTAAAACCAATTCTTTGAATGTCATTTCAGTGTCCAATTACTGCGCTTGAACCCTAAAAAAGAGGATGTGGGTCAGTCCTGCACAGTAATACAGTTACTATAGTATCTCAAAGGTCCAACTGAAATCCCCCACTTCATCTCCCACATGTGTTTGCATTACTCACTTCTCTTTCACAGTGTCTTTGAATGCCTTAAAGCTGTTGGATAGCGTTTCCAATTTGCCCTGGATCTGAGCTTTGCTGGTCTCTGAGCCCATGTCCACCAACTCAGTGGACAGCTGCTTCAACATTTCAATGTCCCTGGTGTGCTCCGAAAGCTCTGTGTTGGTCTCCTGCAGAATCACAGAGTACTTTATGCATATGTTACAATTCAAAAGTGTCCAGGTCACCCGGGGTTAAATGGCCACAGTCCTACCTCCATCATCTGGGAGAGCTCATTCACGTTGGTCCCAGGCCCCTCCGTCTCGGACAGGTCCAGTGAGCGCCTGGTCACAAACTGCTGCACCTTCTCCGAGGTCTTCTCAAAAAGTTCCACCTTGTCCCTGAGCTCCTCCAGTTTGTTCACCCTATTCTTGTGTTTCTGACAGGCGTCAGAGAAACGTTGAGACAGGGTGTCCATCTTGGCTTGGAGAGCCGCCGCCGCTGATGGTTCCGCCGTCTCAATGAATTTCTTCACTTTGGACTTCACTGCCGAGATGCTGCTCTGACGACTCGACATGTCCTGCTCCATGGCCTGGCAACATGACGGACACATGGGGTAATAAGGAACAGCGCCACCTGTTGGGACACACACTACAAAACAGGAGGACATGACCAAACTCTGAATGTTAAGAGAGCATGTTACCAAAACATATACCAGGTCAAACTCGTGTGACTCCATCCTGTATTGTTTGCCAATCCCCAGCCTTACCGCCTCCTTGCTGAGCATGTCCCGCATGGCGGTGGAGTTCAGGACTGGGGGGTCACTCTGCCCAAGGTTCTTCTCCACGTTCTCCATCCACATCATCATCTCATCCAGCCCGTCCTGGACGCTGAGGGACCGCGTCAGCGTCACCTGCAGCTTCTCATGACGGTCGCTCACAGACTTGGAAAGGTTATCGTACCTCTCTGCGATGTCCTCTAGAGGGCGGGTGTCAAAGGAAGTGAGGTCAGTGCTTTACAACAACATCACTTCATTATGTTATAGATCTTTTTTAAAAAATGTGACACTGGACACAACAACATAAACCAAAGCCATTCGATTCTGCATTGTCACACACATCCTTATGAATAGTATAAAATCTGGAACCATCCATCCGCCACCTTGCAGAAAATTGCTTCGCTGGCATTTTTTTCCCCTCACCTACAGTTTCTTGGATCTCATCCTGGTTGGTCAGCAGGCTACCTTCAGCCGTGATCAGGGCATCGGTCACCTCGCGCAGGGTCTCCATGGCAGCCTGACGTCTGGAGGTCTGTCCCTGCAGGGCCTGAGGATGAGAAGGGCACAGCGCCCCCAGAAGGTTAGATAGGGAATGGAAGCCACACTGACTGACAGCACACGAGTAACAGGTTTACTGATGTGATGAGCTCTGTAATGGGACACCACAGCGACCCAAATTCTATCCAGAACTTTATGGTTTTACATATAATCTTATTCTTTATTCTTATAAAGACTATCATGCTCGTGTATAATCTATAGAAAATGAGGAACCAGCGAGTTGCCTCACATATCCAATAAATATCTTAATGTTCAAGATAATGCAGAATGTACCGGCCGGCCGAAGGGAATCCCCTTCCAAAGGGAAGTCCCCCTGAATAAATCCAAGACATTCTTGACAGACATGTCCCAGGATCTAAAGGGGAATCATGTTATCGAGACACAAAGCCTTTCTTTTCCAACGCCTGATTCAAACCATCATCACAAATTCGCAAGAAGATGTAACCTGATGCGGATTCAGTTCCTATCCCATATGTGTGTGTCAGGGAGGAATTCGATCAGGGTGAATCATAGAGAAGCAGAACAGAGCACTTTGAAACACCCCCGTCCAAATACCGAAACTGGGAGGCTGTCAGCGTCACATGAGGCTCAGCAGAACCGTTACATTGGAGCGCTGCTGCTCCAGGCTCTGGCCAGAACATGCCTATAAATAGAGGCTCATGAGGAGGAGGGACTTTATAAGGCAAGGTCAGGCTGCAGGCATGTGATGGGGGTGTCCGGGGGGCGTGCATGCTGAGTGGCGGCTGCGCGGGGGCACTCAAGCCAACGGCAGCGCCGGCACACCTACCTTGGTCTCCTCCAGCTGCCGCTGCAGCGTCTGCGGGTCGGCGCCGATGGGCTCGGACTGCAGCCTGCGCGCCGCCTCCTCCGAGCTGCCCAGCCACGCCAGGAGGCCGCTGCTCGCTGTCTGGAACTGCTGGTACTTCTCCACCACGTCTTTCAGGTTGCTGCCAAGCTGGTTACACTGAAAGCACAAGGCGGGGGGTGATTCCTGCAGCACCGTCTGCATGACTTAGTTAGGTACTTTGTTAGTTGTGCTGATGTAATACCATGCCTGCCACTAGGGTTATATTCATGGTGGGAATCTATGGATATTAAAAAGGACTGAACAACCAAAACAGTGAAAATCTCAGAAATAATTATAAAATATTACAGTTAAAACAATCCAAATAAAATGCTTAAGATTATTCCAGAAAATAGCCTCTGACTTGACCACTTTTAAAGAGTAAGTAAAAGATAAACCACGCCTAAGTGAGTTCAGAGGAGGACAATATAATGAAAGGTGTTTAACAGTTAAGGGAGGGTCACATGTAGGACAGTAAAGACATGGAGCAGCCCAGCATGCGATGCCTTGTATAGATCATCCGCTTCCAACAGGTTTTAAGGTTAACTTTTGCCATCTATCCAAAAACCAGTTTCGTAAAATTTGTTATTAATATATTTATCCCATTCAGCTTTTGTCACTATATGACAAAAGAGTTGAGGCCTAAGATCTAAAAGTGGTATTAAACACTGCTGTATATCTGAGTTTAGGGCCTTCTTGCCAGTGGTGTCCTTTTGCTCATTCCGCGACACACCACATGACCCACCCAACAAAAACATGTACCGCCCTTCTGTGCATACAGGACTGACAGACTAATTCAACTTTGTACAGCCACGGGATTATCCATCTTCATCCAGAGCTTGCAATCAAGACTTTGAGTCAGTTAAAAGTAAATAACCTTCTGCTGCTTACTATAAATAAAAAGGAAAGCTTACAGCAGAGGGCAGGCTTCTGTCACAAGAGCAGTGTTCAGCCGGCTGATATCCATACATATGGGGGCATGAGGTAGAACCCTCCCCCCAACGCCCCAGGGCTGCTTACGGGATGGAGCTGGTAGGTTGAGCCTTAGACTGTTGGTTTTTAGTCAAGTTCAGGATGTGCTTCAGTTTCCCAAGCGTCCTGGGAAATGGGTCTGGTCTAGAATGTTCAGGTCATTATTTAGCTTTTCCAAATCAGGTCAGATTCTTTGTGAAAATGCTTGGATATGCTTTGGTCTACTTTCATACAGATATGACCACTCTGATGGAAAATGTCAGGGTAGCGCATTGTGGGTCGCACAGCTTACAAGCACTGCGATATTGTGGAAAATGCTTATGTTCGTCATTTTCATTCGTTTTTTTTGACAGTGTGACCAAGTGGAATATACTGAGACAAACCCACCAGTGAGCAATGCAGTTTTTAAAGAAATGTCGCCACCCAGTGGCCAAGTTAACAATTTCCATCATCATAAACTGTACATGTAGCTAAACTTGCAGAACAACTGGCTCGTTACTGGATTTAGCATAAATGCATCATTGCGAATCAGCTCAGCACCTCGTAAGTTTACCACTGTGATGCAGTGATGTCAGGCTGATCACAGTGCTGAGGTCTCCTGACGTTCATGTGACACCACGATTGACGTACCTACGCCCACACAGCCAGCATACCTCTGAGTGCAGAGCCTTGTAGCGACCGGCCACCGTGTCCAGCCTCTCCTTCATGGTGGCGCAGGCCCCTGACGTGTCCACCTCCTTCCCGCCAGGGTTCACCTGGCCGCAGGCCTTGGCAGCATCCAGAACCTTCTGCCCAGAGATGGTGATGAAGCGTAGGTCCCCTTTGTGTGAGATGACATCTTCGGAGAAGCTCTTCTGCCGTGCCAGCTTCTCGCACAGGCCATCCAGCCGGCCAGTGGGCCCCCCCAGCTCGCGGGCGGCTGCTTCGGCCTCCTCCAGCCAGCCCTCAAACTCGCCGCAGTCGTCGCGAAACTGCCGCATCTCCTCCTGCACCAGCTGTACCTGCTTCATCTGCAGTTCGGCCTGCGCCAGGGATGTGTCGTAGCGGGTGCGCAGCTCCTGGATGTCACCCTGCAGCTTCGCCCTGTCCCCCGGGGACAGGACCTGGCCCTGCCGGTCCAGCACAGCCTGTGCCGACTGGGTGGCAATGATCAGGTCCTGCTGCTGGGACAGGATTTCCTGGTGATGGGCCTGCAGGATGGGAAGTCAGGCTTTGGGTCAGTGGATCAGCATGGAATCCAGGCCCAAAGAGAGATTTCAGACAGAGGAAGACTTAAAGCATCTAACTAGCCCTGAATCCAGACTCAAATGCTCTGCAGAAGATCATCAAGACATCAAGTAGCAATTAATCAATCAACTGATCTTTACATCCCAAAGCAGATGTCTATCCATCCATTTTCTAACTGCTCTTTCCAGTCAGGGTTGCGGGGACAAGCTAAACTTGGGTAGACACTAATTGGGTAAATAGCCAAGCAGAACCAACGGCCACCTTGACTCTGTCAAGCTGCTTGTCCAAGTCCATCTCTTGGCCGTTTTCCTCCCTCCCATCCACAATGGAGATGTTCCCATTGGCGTCGTCCTCACTACCCAGCGTGTTCATCTCCACCTCCAACACCGGGTTCCCGTTCTGCGTGGCCATCTCATTCTTTTCCTTGTCCTTCCCAATATTGGATATCCAGTCTAAGAGACCTTCGATTTTGGTTTTGCTCTCTTCCAGCTGCTCCACTGCTGCAACCTGTAAGTCATACAAGGAATCAGTTCACCAATATAATTCTCTGCTTCTTCTCACACTAGGAAATTGTTTAGAAGGACAATTGCAATAAAAATGAGAAAAAACACCAGAGACCTACTATTTCCTATTATAATATCAGACCTAACAAACTCTCTTTACCTTTGCAGTCTCTTGCTTAATGGCAGTGGTCATGACCTTCTGCAGATCATTCCTGGAATCCTCAGCTCGGTTTCTCAGCAGCTCACACTTCTTCCTGGCCTCCTCCAGCTTCCCCTCAATGGCAGCAATCTGCTCGGGGTTCAGCTTGTCCCGGTTCTCCTCCAGGAACTTCTTGGTGCTGCTGCTAACCTCAGTGAGGGCATCTACATTTGCCTGGACGTCTTCCAGCAAGGACTGCAGAATCAACACAATTCCAGGGATTAAGAGAGACAATGACCATTGTTACAGATGAAGTCACACTACACGATAGTGGTATGACATGAAACATCATCGGAGTCTGAGAGCTGAGGTAAGCAGAAGCACCAACCTGATGGGTCTTCTGATACTGCTGCACGTCCACGGCATCTCCACGCCCAGCCTGCTGCTGGTGGCCGATGAGCTTGTTCTCCACCTGGGTCAGGCTGTTACACACCTCCTGCAGCTTCTGCATGTACTCCTCTTGCTTCTCCACAGCACTCTGTGTGAGAAAGAGACGCTTTGCAAAGGCCCACCATGTCTCCGCACCATCTGACAAGAACGCGCCACCGCCACAATGCCTAGAGTATGCTGTAAACATGCTGCCCGTGGGTGGGGCCACGCGGGAGGCAGGAGAGTGACAGAGGGAGTGGCAGGGTCTGTGTGTTAATTCTGCCAGTGTACCAAGTCCATGCACAGGACAGACACGTTCCCTCAACTGCAGTTAGATTTCAGAGCGTACCGAACGTCTCACAGCCTGAAAGAACATGACCAGAGAGGGTTAGTGTTTCACCAGCAGGAAATAGCAGTTTAATTTTCTTTCAGGTTTTGTTTAATAAAAACACATGCAGTATTAACATTACTGACACACTTCAATAAGTGAACAATGAGTAAAAATATGCCAATCAGATTGATGGTGGCTTCATGTCACACATCCTTAAGTCTGTAAGCTGCACACATCGGAGAGCCTCTCCCAGGGCAAATGATCTGACATAAAGCCAAACATCTCATCAACACTTTGAAGCACACAGACAACCAGGGGCCTTCGCTCTTCAAACCTTCAGCTGATTCTCGTCCACCCTAATCTCCAGATGGAGGTCAAGAGTGTGCCGCTGGGTGGAAACCTTCTCCATCAGGTCCTTAAATGCCCTCTGGGTGGCGCTGAGAGACTGGAGCAGATTTCTACTCTGAGAGGGACTCAGGTATTGGGCATGTTCCGATATGAAGTACTGGACCTCAAAAGCGATGTCCTCCAGCTGCTGGCGAGTGGCGGACAGGTTCTCCTCCATGTCCTTCAAAACCATATCAAGTAATAATGAATAAAACTTGTATACAGTCAGTTTTCATATTATTGACAAGAAAGAGATATACACTTGAACAGACCTTGAAAGTTGTGTGGAAAAAATATTCAAATTGGGCTTTAAAATTAACTTTAGTCAATTGTACAATTAATCTAGAAATCATGCCATTTCAGAAAGATGTACCTTGATTTGCTGAATCTGTTCCTTTATCTTATCCAAGTCATCCATGTTCATAATACCAAGTCTGGAGACTGTCTCAGAAGTGTGATCAATAGACACTGAAATCTTTTGAATGCACCTTATAAGATCTTGGAATGACGATTCTAAATGCAGCTACACAAGAAAAATATATTTTAGATTCATGCTTGAACCCACCAAAACAAACTGGGGAAAAAATTCTCTTCATTCCAGTTTATTCAAAATGTAAAAATTTATAAAAGTAGAAATATGCGTGACAATTGAAGCGAGAAGCGATGGGCACTGACCTTTCCTGCCTCGATGGCCTGCACTATAACTTCACTTCTTGTTGCAGACATTTCACGAACGTCAGAAAACCTAAGTTGCACGTCTCGGAGCGCTGCGGCCAGATCCCGACAGATCTGTTCAGGAACGTGTCCATTAGCAGCCTTTAGCATGCGTCCCGCAACACCCAGATCTGTAGCGAGGGTATCGGCCAAAGCAGAAAGCTGTGTGTCTAGTGACTGGAAAGAGAAAGCGTGGCGTCTGTCAGCACAGGCATGAAGGAGGGGGAAGCACCTGCTCATGCAAAGATGCTTAACCACGGGGCAGAGATGAGGCTAAGGAGAGAAAACCTGCTTCAACTGATACGAAAATTACTGACCGTAGTTTCCTCCAGCTGATTCTGCAATCCATCCATACTATTGCTCAAAAGACTTTGACTCTGAAAGTCATTCTTAATATCCTCAATAACATCTGCATGATCCTGAAGTCTGCCCACAAGTTCCAAGTAATTTTGAGTGGAGTACTGCAACTGACCAAAAAAGTGTTAAATTTGTCACTGTTTCACAGCTGGTTCAGATAAACCACAAGTATTTCTGAAATAAGTTTCACACAGTTTTTCTTACCTTGTATATTGTTTTGTCGTGGTCTTCTATGCTTCCAGCTGATTCATGGTCACCCGATCGCCGAAAAGCGATTTCCGAGGGAAAGGACCCCAAATGGGAAGCATCTTCAGGGGTCTTAAAGACGCTTGTTTGACCAGCGCTAAGCACCTGCTCATGGCCATCCTCCTGACAGGAACTCTCTACATCATGGGGGGTTCCCCCAGCCTTAATGATCGACATCTCAGAAGCAATCTGCTTCTGCTCTGGTGTTCCCTCAAGATGAGCTCCTTTACATGAAATTTGTTCAGGGTTTCCAAGTGGCCGGGATTGATCCAACCGTAGTACCTCCTGATTTGATAAGTCACCATGAGGCTCTGACCATTTATCAAAAATTGATTCTCTCTCTTCATAAAGGGAATTTGAATCCTTTTGGAGGTTTCTATCGATGTCTGACATCGACGTTATGGGAATAACATCCATAGTGTCCAAGGTCTGCAGCCTATCGGCATCTAGGCCTTTTGACGTCTTTTTCCCCTGCTCAAAGAGACTGCTTCTCAGCAAGTCCTGAGAGTTTGGTGAGATTTCATCACGTGGAATTACAGCAGGATCATCACAAAGATCAGTCACCTTGTTTCGCCCATCATGATCCAATCTGCCTGTTCCCACACAAAGGACTGTTTTAATAGCTGAATGATCCAGTTTTGAGTTCTTTTCTGAATCTACAGAAAATTCCCCCAGAATATTTTCATCCAATTGATTTTCAAAAGTTATGTACAATTCTGAAGCAGGAATTCCATCTCCAACATCAAATTCAATGGAATCTTGTTTCTGATATGTTTCCTCTCTGGAGGGTCCAGTTCCCAAAATAGGTATATGTTCACATGACAATGTTAAATGACAGCTTTCCGCTGATGAATATTCCCCTGAATGTTCGTGTGGCACAGCACCAGATGCTGACTGACCACTGTCCATGGACACCGTGCTTTGGCTACCACACCCAGCTTCAGATTCTGTCTCCACTTTGAGGACCAATTCAGATGCTGCACCAGGCAAGCCGCCACCATTCTCTGCTTCACTCCCGTGAGTTTCCTTCACGAAGGTACCTTCCCTTTGGTTTGCAATGACTTCAGATGCCGAGGGATAACCCTCTGCAGGGGGGGTGCTGGCCATTATGCTTCTTTCCTCATTTAGGGTGGATGTTTGAACCATTGAAGTATGTCTCTGAAAAACCTTATCATTCAAATTATGCAATGAAGCATCATCAGATATGAAATGACTTCTTTCAGCAGGGTCTATGCTTTTGTCCATTACTACTAAATTAAGTACAGCTGCTGAATTACCAGTTTCATTGATCGGGGTAGCATTGTGCATTTTGGATATCTGTGACGAACTATGGATTT
Organism: Stomatorhinus ivindoensis; assembly: GCA_019775895.2. Lineage (NCBI taxonomy): Eukaryota > Metazoa > Chordata > Actinopteri > Osteoglossiformes > Mormyridae > Stomatorhinus > Stomatorhinus ivindoensis. The sequence continues at coordinate 1,127,900 of JABFEB020000060.1, forward strand.
CAACAAACAATGCAGAATCAACATTTTCAGATGCCTGTGATGAACCATGCATTTCAGTGATCTGAGTGGTATTGTGCATTTCAGACATCTGTACTGAGCTACACATTTCACTAAGTGGCGCTGAATTGGGATTTTCAGATGCCTGTGATGAACCATGCATTTCAGTGATCTGAGTTACACTATGCTTCATAGACGCCTGTGCTGAGCTATGCATTTCAGCAAGTGACACTGAATTGGGATTTTCAGATGCCTGTGATGAACCATGCATTTCAGTGATCTGAGTGGTATCGTGCATTTCAGACATCTGTACTGAGCTACGCATTTCACTAAGTGGCGCTGAATTGGGATTTTCAGATGCCTGTGATGAACCATGCATTTCAGTGATCTGAGTTACAC
>JABFEB020000060.1:1134997-1148226 GCA_019775895.2 Stomatorhinus ivindoensis
GTGCCCGTTGCTTCTGGGTAGGCTCCGGACCCCCCGTGACCCAGTAGGATAAGTGGGTATAGAAAATGGATGGATGGATGGAAGTTTGTTGAGGAAAAACAGTAATGTAGATCCGGAGGAATGACAGCGCTGGCTGGGAACTGCAGGCCTTAGCAGACTATTTACCTCTGGCTGACTAGGTGCTTCTCTGCTGCTGCTACCATCATCTATCACAGGCTTATCTTCTCTGCTAAGACCCCTTTTCATACTGGACATCCAGTTTAACAGCTTATTGACCTTCTCACCGTGCTCCTTCTTCTCGTCGTCTACAGATTTCTGGGATCGGGGAAGAGAGAGTCAGATTGCCTGTTACAGTAGGTCAGTGTGGTGTCATGTGTCACAATGGCAGAAATGGAAAGGGAGGGAAAATGCCAATGGGGGAGAAGCAGGGACAACCTTCCACTGGGGTGTTGAGAAAGAGGGGAAGCTCCTGCCAGATGGAGTAAGGAGATGGATCAAAATGTTAGAATCCTTAAAACATGTAATAATTTTAAGCTATTGTTTAATATGAATATATACCAGTGAATACAGCAATGGAAGCAGCTGTGACTCAGTGATTCATCAAAATCCATTGTTAGATGTATAGAAAACAAACATAAATCCTCATAGAATACATGTACATTAAATCACAATTCTAGTTGCAAAAAGAAAAAAGAAAAGGACAAAATCCCATCTGTTAAATTTTTTAAGATTATTAACATTATATATCTTAATTTACATTTTCATTTGACATATGCATGAAATACAGATTTTGTGAATTTTAAGCCTATGCTGTCTGGTTTACAGTAATTCAAGCATCATCAATACAGGGGGTCCTCGGGTTACGTCAGTACCGAGTTACGATGTCTCGTGGTTACGACGTGGTTACTCGGGTTACCTTCTGCAGCTTCCTCCTCCCAATAAGCCTGTCTCTCCCTCCCTTGCAACGCCCCTTCCAGTGTGCAAGCCAACCATAAGAATAAAGTTAAGGCTCCCTTTTTTTGTACTGTTTATTATTCCTGTTTCATTTCATTATTAAAAGTATTTGATATGTGTTTTTAGGGGCAGCATGTGGCTCAGTGGGCTAAGCCTGTGTGCTTGTAACCACAAGGTCGCCAGTTCAAACCCAGCCTCAGCCTGTCTGTGGGTCCTTGAGCAAGGCCCTTAACCCCCAGCTCCCTGGGCACTGCAACAGGTGGCTGCCCCTTGCGGACAGCTTGCTCTTCAAAGAGCAAGTTAAGGGAGGCATAAAAATTATTTCCCCACGGGGATAAATAAAGCATTGATTATTATTATTAGATAATTACTGTGTTAGGATAGGATAAGTGCTTACAGTATTTTATTTACGTACAGTAGCGGTCAAAATAAAGTTTCTGTTACATGCCGTTAGACTGAACGGTCTGCACAGTTTTTTTTTTTTAGCGACGGTATACAACAATTGCTGGTCACATTAAGGTGTCTGGGCAGCAGTAAACAGGAGCGCCGTAATGCATGGTGAATTAAATAAACGTTCACACTTTATGGTTTCACTTGCAACCGCACGTAACGGAAACTTTATTTTGACCGCTACTGTACATGTACGTATGTTCCCACTTACACCGAAAATCATTTTACGACGTGACGTAGGAACGGATTATGGTCGTGAGCCAAGGACCCCCTGTACATCCATATGTAATGGAATGACGAGGAAGCGCCAACAGCATGAAGTTTGGTCGCCTCCAGGAGTTTGAGGCCAGTATGACGGTCAAAGATGGCTTTCTCTAGGGCGTCCTTGAATGACATTTTCCTTTTAATTTTGGGGCAGCTCAGATTTTTAGTGTATGACTTCTCATCTTTCAACTGCAAGAAAACAGCCTCCTCGACAAGGCCGCTCTGGATAGCCTCCTCCATCTTGACTCGAGCCTGAGTCTGTGGGTCGATCAGGCCTCCTGTAAGGAACTGGTATTCAAGGCACCTGAAGCCTATATCTCTTGGGAGCAGGTTCTGCTGCATAGCTTGTGTCACGGACAGGACCTTGGATGTCTGTGAGTGGACGATGCCAGAGTAGGCTTGCTCAAACTGTAGGAGCTGGCGGGCTAAGGCCTCATCCAGAAGCCCTCTTCTAACAGCCTCTGCTACTTTCATCTTCTCTCCTGTTGATGGTTCACAAATGCCACCGGTACAGACTTGTGCCTCAAGCAGCCTTACAGCAGTAAGTCTGTCTAACAGATTCTGCTGGAGCCCCTTATAAATGGATACCCTTGACTTTAGGCTGACGTCCCAAAGCCCAGCAATAGGAGAATGGGGATCTTCATAGATGGTCTTCCTCGAAATCAAAATGTCTGCAAGCTCATTAATACTTAGGAGCCCTGATCGATATTTCCCTAGTTCTGCTTGATCTAGCATCTTCAAAGTCAGCGAATGTTCAATGCAAAACTGCCTTCCGCTTTTATAGTCTGTCAAAATGTGGAGCATCCCGCCACTTGAATCCATCACAGAGCTTTCCTTCCAATCTGTCTCCTGCTGTGAGAGCAAAAGGTAGGTCTTCCTGTCAATATGTTTGTCCATATATGCCACATATGTTGACATTTCAGCACCATAACAGCTGTTGATGACTGATATTCTGTGAGTGCGAGTGAGGGTGATGTTCGAGAGGTGACGGTCACCAGCAGGCAGGAGTAACACATGACCATCAACGTCAAAGACACATGTTCTGAGCAGCTCGCAGTAGTAAGCCTTTTGGCCGGTGTCTGGGTTATGGAAACCCTTGGGGTTGCTAACTGGTTCATAAAGACTTTGCAAGGTGGCTTTGTTTATAAACCCCTGCTCAAGGGCGATGTTCAGGGGCAGTCGAATGCCACTTTGTGGATCGATCAAGCCACCTGTGGCAATCTGTGCTTCAAGGATCTTTCTACCTTTGTGCCTGTCGACAATCCTTTCCTCCATTGCCTGAAACACAGACAGTACCTTGCCACCATGAACGTAGCCACTGATTGCTTTCTCAGCATCTAACAACTTATCTTTCAACTCCCTCAAAACAATCCCTTTATCAAGAGCTTCCAGGACAGAATAGGCTTTGCCAGTAACCTGGTCTAAGATGCATCCAGTAGCAGCCTGTGCTTCAACAAACTCTATAGCGTATGTCTTCGCTATGAAACCCTTCTCAGCAGCTTGCATGAATGAGATCTTTTTCTTGCTTGACTCCAAGTAAACACCTGCAATTGCAGATGATTTGCTAGTGAATTTGGCAAGAGAATCCTGTACCTCTTCCAGGGTTTTGTGGCCTGATTGTAACTGTTGGATGGTGTCACTCTCTAAGAGCTTAAGTGCCACCAACTGTTGAATACTCACACGACCCCTAAGGGTGTGAAGCTGAATACTGTCCATGAGATGAGCTGGTCTCACATCAAGGCTTTTTGTATCCTTTACGGTTGGAGAAACCACATGCAATTTGACGTCAGCTGAAATGGAGTTGGATTTACATAGTTGACCTTTCTCCTGGGGCACTTCTGCACACGCTGAGGATCCAATGACAGCATAGTGCCCCTGTTCACTCACATGCTGAGTGACATTTTGAATCTTCTTTTGGTTATAAATGTTAGTCTTGTCATCTGCTATTACTGGTTTATCATTTACCCTTTTCTTCTCTGTGGTTGCTACCTGTAAATGAAAAATTTTTGGAATCATTAGAAGTTAAACATTTTCCACAGCAAACAGGTATGTGTGTAAACGGAAACAATTCTGAAATTAATTGCAATGTTTCTATTGCTAGGTTCTAGTGAATTTCAAAGTTTCAAAATGGTGAGTGAAGAAAAAGGACTGAAAATGTCAAGAAAAGTTCTCAAAAGTTTTTACCTTTAATTTTCTTAGTTCCTCCTCTTGTTTACCCTCTTCATGAGATGACAGCACCCTTTTCGCAACCGGCAACTCATTCTTCAGTTTAGTCATCTCATCATCATTCATACACTGTTGGAAGTTATTACTCCTGCCATCCATGTCTTTAATCTTTCTTGATTCAGAGGTGGAGACTTCCAACTTTAAAACCTTTTCCTGGAGCCCTTGCACCTCCTTTACATAAGACACATTTAGCTCCTTCAGAGACCTGGCTTCCACTTCCCTTACTGCTAACTTCTGCTCTGTCTCAGATAACATTTCCTTCAGCCTTTGATTCTCCTTAGAGCTGACATTTTGGATGCTGTCCACCTTAGAGATATTCGCTGTTAACTTTGAGTTTTCAGTTTCTAATTCTGTGATGTGAGTTTTTGCATGAATTAGTTCCTGGTTGATGACATTCTTCTCCTTCTCTACTTGACTGACCCTTGAATGAAGAGTGCCTATTTGCTGCTCAGTCTCCTGCTTTGATTTTTGAGTACTCTCATTGAGAGTTTTTAATTGCTCAATCTCTTGACGCAAGTATTTCTTATCTTTTTCAGCAGTTTCTGTGTTGTACATATGTTCTCTTGACTTCTTATCATATTCAAATTTGACATCTGATTCTTTCAACAGAAGTTTTTGCTCCACCTCTTCTTGGAATATTTCCAGTTGTCTTTCATAAGCATTTTTCTGCAGATCCAATTTTCCTTTTAAGTCATCCAACATCCGTTTGCAATTTTCAAGCTGTTCTTCCAGCTTCTGGGACCTCAGCTGGGCAGCTGAGCATTCCTTCTGTTTCTGCCTCATGTCCTCCTGTGCTTTCTCAAGTTTCTGTCTTAACAGAGAAACCTCCAAGGTCAATGCCCGAGATTTCTCTTCCACTGCACTTCTCTCCCTCTGAAGAACAAAAATTTCCTGTTTGAAATTTGTTGAGAACTTTTCTGAACTTGAGGTCATTTCTTTCAGTTTCAGCCTATTCCTCTGAAGTTCTCCATCAAGCTCTTTGATTTTTGATTGGTTCATCCTCCCCTCTTGGGTTTCCTTCTGCAATTCTTCTGTTGTTCTCCTCAGAGAAGCTTTCACAGCATCTAATTCTGCCTTAAGAGTAATCAGTGTTTTGTCCGCAGCCGCCTTGTCCTTCAGAAGAAGGCCAATATCCTTCTTGAGATCTGAAGTAATACTGTCAGTGTTTCCAGTCATCTCTTTGATAGTCAGTTTATATTTCAAAAGTTCACCCTCTAGCTCCTTTACTTTGGAAAAATATTTCCGAACCTCTGTGCTCTCCTTTTGAATTTCTTCCTTGGCTTTCCTTAATGTCAGATTCAAATCACTGATTTCAATCTTCTGTTCTTGGACTGACTTGTCAGCCATTTTCTTTTCAATGCTTACAGAGTTGATTTCGGATTTCAGGTTTGTGATTTGATTTTCATAATTAGCTATGCTCAGACTGAGGGCATTATTTTTCTGTTGTAGTTCTGATGTTTTCCTGACTTCTTCATTGTAGTCCCTCAGCTTAATCTGAAGCTCGTGTAAGGCTTGTGTTTTCTTTAGTAGTTCATCTTCTATGATTTTAACTTGAGTTTTTGTACTTTCAGCCTGAGATTTATATATATTGATTTGTTGGTCTTTGCTGCCCATTTCCATGGAAACCTTGTCAAGTTCTAATTTCAAAATTTTCATTGATCTCTCACTCTCCAAATTCATTTTCTTTAGTTCATCCACCTTCTTTCTTAACTGAAAAACAATTTGACTGCTCTTCTCAAGTTCCATCTCCAGATTTCTAGCTTTAAGTTGAATTTCCTGATCTGACTTTGTCTTCAGACTAAAGTCTTCTTTGTTTTTCTGGAGAAGCTCTTTCAAGCCCTCCACCTCTTCCTTTCGGGTTTTGAGTTTCTGTTCAGCATATGCTTTTTCTTGCTGTACGGTTTCTATGGCAACCTTCAGGTTCCTGAGATCATTGTCTAATTTAGCGTTGTTTCTTGTCAGCTCGTTGACCTTAAATCTCAAACAATCACCATCAGCCTGTTTTGTGCTTAGCTCGTCCTCCAAGCAGCGCATCTTGTGATTTATTTCCTGTTCCAAAGAGCTCTTCTGAACCAACTTTCCATGGTTTATTTTTAACTGTTCCTTCAAGCCTTCAACTTCAGTTTTATGGAAGATGGCTTTTTGTTCCAGGGATGATTTCTCTCTCTGCAAGGACTTTACTTGCTCTTGAAAGACATAGACAGACTTCTTTAGTTCTGTAACTTCTTCTAACCTCTGTCTGTTACTGCTTCTTTCAGAGTCCATTTCCATCTGGAGCTTCTTCAACCTGCCATTCGCATCATCTAAAAGCTCCTTGAAACGCTGCACTTTCTCGTCAGCCATAGTTTTCTGCACCAGCACCGAATTCAGCTCTGACTTCAACGTCTTGACTTCAGACTCAGCCCTCTTCTTTCCCATGGCCAGTTCTTCAACCTTATGCTGAAGCATCATGTCTGACCCCAGGAGGTTCGCACTGGCAAAGCTGCACTGATGCACAGTCTCCCTCACAACAGACATGTGCAGGTCACTTGAGGATTCCCTGAACTCTGACTTCAGAGCCAGGTTCACCTCCATGCCTCGCACCAAGTCCATCAACTCAGCCTCAGTATTCTCTTTGGCCCTCAGCTCCCGCTCCAGAGTGCGTTTGTGCTCTTCCAGGTCTTGCACATCACTGTCTTTCCTCCGCAGGTGTTTCTCCAGCTTCCTCCTGAGCAGTGTGCTTTCCTCGATGTTGCTCTTCAGCAGCTTCAGGCTGGACTCCAGGGCGGAGTGCTTCGCCTCGGACTGCTGAACAAGCTGTCGCGCTCGGCTGAGCTGCAGCTCAGCAGTTGCCTTGCCTTTGACTACCCCCTCCAGCTCTGAACGGTATTGTTTCACTTCATACTCTGCCTTGGACTTCTGGAGAGTCAGGTCATCGATGGTCCTCCTATGGGCCTCCAGCTCCCCTTCGAGGTTCTCGAGGCGCTGCTGCCTCTCAGCCAACACTGCCTCCAACTCCAATATGGTTCCCTTCAGCCTTACCAGCTCCTCCTCACTGGCCGCCTTCTGCATCTCCATACTCTGTGTCAAGGCGATATACTCACTCCTTTCTGAGGCCTTCCTCCTCTATAATAAGAGACATCATCATCTACTGCTCATATCCGGCAGAGAAAGTGAAGGACTAGGACTTCGTGACCAGTGCTTGCATACTCACCGTGGTGAAGCATTAAGCTCCGACACCAAGTACCCCCGCCACCTTTCAGCATGTAAAAGCTCCTATGACTTTCTAGCATTTACTACAAAGCACCAGTTTGTAGTAGGAAAATAACCATCACCATCAGCAATACAAAGAACATGTCTTTTGTATCAGCATTTCAGACTCAGAAAACCAAACTAGTAACAATGTAGAATGAAGAATTAACAACATCAGTCACTGTCTACAAAATATGATGAAAATGACATAAAAAAAACACAATGAAAAACCATTGCATTAAAATACAATAAAATAACACTTCTTCAAAAAAAAAGTTCAAAAAGATTTCATAAATTTTAGTCCATAAACGCTAAATCAACATCATTTATAATTTATTAACAATTTTATCTGTATCTCAAAAATGAATATAAAATATTATAAACACACTAAAAATAAAGGCATCATAAAAGTTCAAACCTTAAAGAACGAGAAGAACAAATTAAATAATTGGGCATTTAATTACACTAGTATCCCATATATGGAGTGACCGTCCCTAGCAGTGTTAGTTTGCCTGGAGACACCAACAGTAATGGTTGGTAAAGCAGTAAAAGGATCAGAAAGGCAAATGCAATGAGCGGCCATGCAGACAAACCACCAGAAATCCATTCAGACCAGAATCATGAAGGTCCAAGCCACACAAAGGTATGACAAAAAACAAGCCTCTTTAGAAATGTGCGCAGGAATTTTCTGCAATCAACACTCATTAGTTTACCATAAATTTATTGTCAGTCAATTAAAAATTCTAATTAATACATGAAAGTCATTGATCTATGTGAAAAAAAAACCGAATACTAGTGAAATTCAGTAATACTACTATTTTTACGACACTTTTATACTGTATGTGAAAAGTACTTCATACTTTTAGCTGAACCAGCATTAGGACTATAATGGAAATAATGAAATAGGATGTCTTGTGAGGCCCACAGAAATGCCCTACCTCTTCCTCTTCAGTCCTCTTCAGGTTCTCACTTGCAAACTTCACATACTGGGTCATGAGGGTCACCAGAGCTGTGTATCGAGTCCGCAATTCCATGAACTGCAAGGACAGCAGAAGCAGCCATTCTCAGAACAGGGACCCCAACGCAACTCGCAAACTCCACCGGACTGGAGCAGAACGGCCCTCACTTCCTGTATGATGGCATCAGAGGAGCTCTGCACGCGTCGCCGCTTCACGGGGGATTTGTGCTGTGAGTCCACCATCGCCCTGTAGGTCATCAGCTGCAGGTCGTAGTCCTGGACAAAACAAACGGAATCCTTGGTGTCCATAATTCAGGCAGCAGAAGCAGTTTGAGGAACATTTAACCCTTATTCTGACATTTTCCCAAAAAAGGTGTTTTGAAAGAGTCAATCAGCTGTTTTAAGGTATATTTTTACTCAGAGCAGTACAACATTGACCTTCCAACTTAATGAGCCTGATGGTTTACCAGACAATAAAAGCCACATATTCAGCACATGTGCAAAAAGTCACCTTGACAGCAGCAGAATACTGCTCTGAATACTTCTGGCATTCATCAATCTTGCTTTGCTTCTGTTCGATTTCTGAGATGAGGACCTGCAAGGCATCAAGCAACAAACCGGCAAATCACAACACTTCACTTGTGACAGTGTAATATAATGGTTTTAAGCAGAATTCAAAGGCCTAACATAATAAAAGGCCCAATTCAGGTCTCTAGTCATGAAATAAGAACTGTGATGTGGGTTAGTTATGAAGGAGCCATAAGTGACCACTTTGTGTCCTTCTCCACCTTCTGCTGGTTGAGCAGCTCTGCCAGGGCCTTGCTGTCTTCTGGCTGCTGTTGCTGGGCCTTCAGCTGTGTTGTCTCCATCTCGTTGATCCACTCATCCAGGGTATGATAGGTTTCTCTGTAGTACTTCAGAGACTTACCAATGCCCTCCAAGTCACGAAGCCTGAAAGTAAGAATAGCAAAGCCTTCAGGCTTCGTCCAACAAATCACGTTGAGTTGATAAGGAATTCTGTTACAGACCTGTTCTCAATCTGGGAATGCAAACTCATCCATCTCTCACTAAGCTGATCAGCCTTCTCCTTGTGCCAGTCCAGGTCAAAGTCCCGCTCATTGTGTGTCTTGAACATGCGATCACTAATGCTTCTGGCCTTCTGTAGCTCATCTTCCAACTCATGGAAAACCTCACGTTTTTCATCAATTTCTGTGCGCCATTGCTAAAAACATATGGCGGACACTGTGATTACAAGGACAGCTCAATTAGTGCATAGTGATTCACACACTTTAAGGGTTTCTGGCATAAAAAGACTTGAAATGATCAAGAAGAGACCTGTGAGACACATTAAATGCACATTGAAACTGCAAAACGGCATCATCAATGCCCATCCTTGAGATGCTATCATGAGGAGCCTCACCTTGAGAGTGCTCATAACCATCTCGATGGCCTTGATGTCAGCATTCACAGTGTCCTCCTCACAAAGTTTGGCCTCGTACAGTTTCACCAGCGCTTCCGCCTCCCGACTGTATTTCACCACCAAGGTCACAGTTTTCAGCCTGCAAGAAATGCCACAAAATCAACATCAACGTCATTCAGAATTCCTGTAACCCAGTACTGAGATGGCTCATAAAAACAGAAGAGCCAAGATAACCACAAAGAAGCTTGACACATACTTCTCCAGGTGAATGGAGGACATGGAGTAGACTTGGTTCATGCTCTGGATCAGGACATTCAGCTCAGAGGAGAGGCTGGGGACCGATGGTGAGGCCGAGGCCTGGCTGATGAACGTCTCACACTTCACCTTCATGGTCTCCAGGTCCTCCTTCAGTTGGTCCAACTCCTTCTTCATCCTCTGCAAATTGGTATGAAAGGAACCAACATGTGCTTTTAGGGATACAATAACCAAATACCTAAAAATTAATTTCCACAACAACAAATGCCCAAATACTCAGTTGAATTCCTCAACCAGACACCTCCATTAATCATCCCCTGATCCACTATTTATGGTGCTGTGACCCCCTGCTCCTTTAGTATTACGGGAGAGACTTTCACAAACTAGCTTGTTGATGGATGCACACCCACCTCCTGCTCAGCGATGCGCATCATGCTCTTCTGCAGGTCATCCCGGTCCACAGGAGTACGGATCTGACGGATGAGGTGTTCCTCGTGGCCTTCCAGGCGCATGCGGAAGTTGCGAACCTCAGAGATGAAGAGGTTGTATACAGACTCCTCCTGTTCCTCTGTTTCCCAGAAGAGGGAAAAACAGTAAGTCTCAGTCAGTGTAAAACCTCAGCATGACTTGACACACTAGAACTGGGATGTAAAGCATAGGACTGTGAAAGAATGGGGGAATCATCAACTTTATCTTACTGTGCAATATAGCAAAGTGTCTAAGTGGAACACATATAATCACACAAACCATTCGCACATTCTACAAGGTTCAAGATCAAGGCCACAGCAAGAAAAGTACAAATTCCAAAAGGGATTTACTCTATGCCTAACAAACTTAGAGCACCACATGTGACTACAGGAGCACTTAGAAGACCACATGTGACTAGGGGAGCCCTTGGAGGACCACATGTGACTAGGGGAGCCCTTGGAGGACCACATGTGACTAGGGAAACCTTCTTGCCTCTCTCTGCAGACTTGAGCAACTCCTCGTAGAACTCTCTACAGGCCTGCACCTCCCTCTCCAGATGGGTGCGGTCCGCAAGAGAGAAAACCTCAGACTCCTCACTGTCCTCCAGAAAGCCTTCAAAGTGGGACTGCAGCGTGCTTAGAACCTGCTGGTGCTCACCTGGGAGCATGGTCTTGATCTACAGAACAGGGAGGAAACTATGAACACTCTGGAAAGCATAGAGAGCATCTCACTGCTGTCAGAATGGAGAAGCATTAGGGCTTCAGACTGATGACCCTGTAAACTAGGAACCCACAGAATTGTCCTATTTTCTCACTTTGGGGTGAATGAAGGTTTGAGTAAAACAAAATGACATAACATATGGAACAGACTGGAAATATCAATATGTAATAAGGGAACTCTTGCTCCAAATAAAACTAAAGAAACCACATAAAACATCCATACGGAGGCAACGTTGCTTTTGCGGATAGCTTGGAGGTCGTTCATCAGGTAGTGCCATGCAGCCACGCTTTTCATGTTGACATGGGACCGGTGCCACAAGGCAAGAACGTTCTGATACAGCTGCTCAGTCCTAAAAAGGGAATGGGAGAAAGGTAATACAGCATTACTAAACATCCAACCATTCATCCACTTTCCCAGAACTGGGGATCCACCACTGGGGGGCCAGTCCCACCTGGCAGCCGTTTCCATTGCTTCCTTGTTGGGGGGAGGCACGGTGAAGCAGACAGAGGGGACCATGGCCTCATTCCCAGCTGGGCTGATCACCTTCCACTTTGCTCGATGCGAGTTGTTAGCCAGGACACACTCGTCATCTTTATATATAGTAATCTGGAAAAGGCCAGGAAGAACCAAAGGCAACAGGTCTACAACACTTGATGTGAGAAAACACACCCAAGTAAAGAGGGAAAGAGGTCCCATGCTTTTCTCATCAACATATTCAACTTAGTGACAAAAAAGCTGACTTGCAAGTTAGAAGAGTTGCTGAAAGTTCATTTTTATGGGGGGTTGCGTTCGCCACACAGCTGCCATCTTTGAGCTGCCATGACAAAGGTGAGATGAGTGGTACCTCAATCTGTCGGTAGTCGCAGATGGCCCTGACAGGAATGGAGGTTCGGACGGGGCTCTCGGGGTTGCGGGGCTTCAGCTGTACTATGGACTTGGCACGGCCAACCAAACTCGCTATGGTGCTGCGATACTGGAGGAGCTGCTCCTTCTCATCCTGTAGCAGCAAACAGACAGCCAGAGGTTCACTAACTGAAGGTCCAACCACATACTAACACTCCCTCTAATCTCGAGCCACATTACAGCTTCCTATTCTTCCTACGCACCATAGATTCCTGAACTAGGTCTTCAAGCTTATGTAGGCTGCTAGTCCGGTCACAGCCATACTTCCTTTGGATGGCATCCTGCAAGGTCTTCAGATAATCCAAGGATTCTTTGGCATCAGTGAAAAACTGGCAATGAAGCAGAAAGACCAGATAGCATTCCAGTCCTGATTCTCATACAGAAAATTAGCATCGCGGGAGGCGGGGGGACTCACCTCAAAGTAAATGGCGTTCTCCTTGAGATGCTGCTCTACACAGCCACAGAGCTGCAGGACCCAGTTCCACTGTGTCTGCATGGCAGCGCGGTATGCCTGTGATTAGTCAGTCAGAGAGTGAAGTTAAACTAGGGGCTGAAGGAAGGCCCATTGTCAAGTTCTGCTCAACCATCCGATTGTTTAGAACGACTTTTTTGTCATTTGTTATAAAAACAAAATTCTGATGTAAACATGACCACCAAGCACAGTTTCTCAAAAGCTCTAGAAAATTTCGGGTGACAAGTCTTAATAATAATAATCAATCCTTTATTGTCCCCCTGGGGAAATTCCTTTTACGCCTCCCTCAACTTGTTCTTTGTAGAGCAAGCTGTCCACGAAGGGCAGCCACCTGTTGGGGCACCCAGGGAGCTGGGGGTTAAGGGCCTTGCTCAAGGATCCATAGACAGGCTGAGGCTGGGTTTGAATCGGCAGCCTTGTGATTACAAGCACACAGGCTTAGCCCACTGAGCCACATGTTGCCCCCGCTTTACCTCGATAGTCAGCCTGGCCGGGTGGCTCTCCAGAAGCAGGCACTCTGCTTTGTCCTGCACAGACTTGATTGCTGTCTCTCTCTCCTCCAGCTCCCTCATCAAGTCCTGTAACAGCAAGACCAGACACCTCAGGGCCTAGATCCTGAGATGCAAACACACCCTAATCACACCACACACTGATGCACTCACTGCCGCAGTACACAATACTGTCAGAAGTCTGCTTTAGACATACCACAGTCTATCCGAACATGAAGTGATGTATTGAGTACATGCACACATACACACAGTCGTGTAATCATATCTTTTTGGGGACCGATCATTAATTTCTCTGGGGAAAAATGCTAATGCTAACTATGACAACCCCTACCCAGCCCTAACCATAACCATAAGTAACCAAACAAAATACAAGAGTTTTTGCATTTTTAGTTTTTTCAT
>JABFEB020000060.1:1153786-1168204 GCA_019775895.2 Stomatorhinus ivindoensis
TGAGCTCTGGCATACGACCCTTATGAAAATGAGTGAAATGCAGACTACTCTTTATGCAGCATTTCCTGTGAGCTCTGGCATACGACCCTTATGAAAATGAGTGAAATGCAGACTACTCTTTATGCAGCATTTCCTGTGAGCTCTGCAAAGAATCCCAGGGCCAAAATTATTTCTTTCAGGAATTTGACACAAGCTGTTAAATCGATGTTTGTGCCAAAAATTAACCAAGATGGATGCTTTCATAGTGAAAACAGAGTCAAGATGGAATGCCTTACACACATTTTCAAATATTATAAAGTATCCTTGTCACTTAAAAGTAAGATATCCAGTCAGCCAACTTATTCTGAATTAAGAGTTTTACCTAGAACCAAAGTAACATGCAGGAGGTCCCTATGTCTCACTTCCCCAGGGCATTTTGGGAATAAAAAAGGTTGACAACAGCAGACTGTACATAACCACGTGATCTGTGCCATACTTTGTTTATGGCCAACCAGCAATCAAGGCTGAACAAATACTAGATCAAGTATCAGAACACTGTCTGCAAAAATGCCAATTACATAAAAATTCAGTTTCAATTTTATTCAGTGGCACCATTACATTATTAATGTTATATAGCTTACTATTAGTCAGCTGATTTATCTAATATGTCAATAATTTAGAAACACTGAAGTCGTTGGCATTTTCTTTACACCTTTCAAACCCAACACTCACGTTTGCGCCGATTCCTTCCATGCCCTCTGAGACTTTTGGAAACACGTCATACAGTGTGGAAACATAGGTGATGACCGACTTCTCATCAGGCGACTGCACATCCACATCTGAGAAAGCGGGAGCAGACCATGGTAAGTGGTGCGCGTTCGTATTCGCTCTTAAATCCAAGTGCTTATTATGACCACCTCAGTGGATTAGAAAGACCACCCCAGGGAGGTCACCTTCAGGGTCCAGAAGGCGCGGTACTCCCAGGTGCTCGGCCACCATGAAGGCCTGCTCCAAATTCGACCTACTGCTCTGGACAGAAACGTTGCTCATATCCACTAGGTCTGGCCTGAAACCACACAAACGCAGAAAATGTTGTGGGTGACCTGCATTGTATTATACGCAGTGAATAATCTTACGTCCCGCATCACACACAAATAAATCTTAAAACGTGACACAGGAAACACAGGCCGTCTGTTAACGGATGGCAGACTGTCATGAAACAAAGAAAGTTGCGCTTTACAGAGAGCATATCGACAACAATCAATTTGCCAGAAGTCTCCAATACATGAGTGTATGTGGGTGTATGTGTGTGTGTAGATATACATATAAAACCCACAAACAGTTTGTTATCTACTGTGGAGTTTATAGCTGGCATTCAAAAGTTATACACAGAAGACTTCTTTGTTCCTAAGGCTCTATGCCTCAAAACATGACCTTGCTTGCTGTGACAGCCGCAAATTGCAAATCAAGTGGGCTGCTGTGTGCCAGAAATCTGAAGCTTTAATAAATTTGCAAGTCCTGCCAACCTCACATAATCATGGAAAAGATACTTTGTGCCGACCCCCGAAACCACGCAACGATACCCAAGGTTGCCGTTAGCCCAGAAAACACATCTGTCACCTGTGTTTGTGAATGATGGCATTGAAGAGCCGCCCGTCTCTCCAGGAGGTAGTGAAGTTATCACAGCGGACTCCCACGTAGCCCTCAGTCATCTGCTGGGACCACAGGAGAAGCCGCTCCTTGGCCGTCATGTCCTCGGACTCCCCCGTGACATGAATTTCCGAGATCTGAGAAGAGTTGGTGCCCATCGTGTTAACATCAGTGCCAGAACCACCAAAGTATGGTTCACTGTGTGGCCAACGACATCCAAACCAGAGCATCATGTCTAAACTTATTTCAGAAAAATTTGAGATTTTATAATTTCTGATAAAATCTACCATGTATTTCATAATCCCACAGACAAAAATTAACACACATACAAAACACTATTGACTTAACATTGATTATGAACACAGGGCTAATCAACATAAAAATTGTGTGAAAAACGTCACACAAGTATTGTTTTGCAAAAAGCCACAATGTTGCACCACGAGCATGCTTAAACAATGGGAGACCCGCCCCCCTGCCAAGTCTTTGAAAGTCAGGCAGCTAATGTCACAAGTTAAAGTGAAAGCAGATAGCCCCATTGCATAACTTTCAGAATCTGTAATCTCTTATCTCACATAAATATATCTTTACATAAAGTCCCACGCACCCATTGCTCTGACTGAGCAAGTATAGAATATTGAAGGAAAGTGAAAAAGAAAAAGAGAAACACTGTGACTGATAAAGGGGACACCCTGCCCTCCAGCCAAGGTACACAAAGATTCTTAATTACTATCTAGCCACTTTGACAGATTTGTATCATTTAAAAAGCAAAAAGAGCATAAGAGGGCAGGAGGTGGGTCAGCGGAAATCTACATTCCTCAGTTTTCACTCCCCCCCCATTGTGAGTACTCACTGCATCACTAAATAAACTCCAAAATGGCATCCCATGCTCAGCGACGAAGCCTTTTTAATAACAATCATTAAATATGTTAAAGTAATGACGGGGACCCGATAGGGACTGTTCACCGGAATTACACACACAGCATGACTTTTAAACTATGAGCTGCCACATTCGGTCTGCTGTGCTTATTTTCGTTGGAGAGTGCTAATGTTAGCGGCTATGTGTGGGATTCAGCGTGTGTGTGTGTGTGTGTGTGTGTGCGTGTGTGTGTGTATATATACACCCGGATGCTACAGAGAGGAAAGTATTTCAGGTCATAACCCCCAGTTAGTAGGAAGGCTCATTTCAATCTGCTTCACAAGTGTGAGCAAGCGTTACTCTCACTGAGGTCACTCTGACGGAGCAAACGGGCTCCTGCGGTGTAATCCGCCCACCTGCAATCTAATCAACATGTCCATCCAGGAAAACTCTCCAAGCTGCTAGGGACTGAACTTCAATGCAGTATCACGCGCTTTATGGCCCCGTGTAAAACAGATCTGAGTGTTTCTCAATGTCGCAAAACAGAACCGATTCAAACAAACACAGTTCACTCTTTAGCTGGTTCGTTATCTGCATCAATGTCGACAGGAACGTTCATCTTACGCCTCAGGCAGTCAGTGAGAGTCCGTGAAACAGGAGCCTACATTCACTCCCCCCAAACCAAGAATAACGTTTGACTCAAACCACTTCCAAATGTTACTAGTACATGAATATTGTTGATTATTATTATTATTACAAACCTGACCCACCCAAAATAAACCCCTAAAAAGGCAAAGTATTGTGTTGCACCCATAATGGAAGTGAGAGGGCAGAGCTGGTCACAAGACCGACAGCGGGACAGAGCAACCGAATTACTGCCCCGCTGTCGTCAAAATGTCTAGTTAACATAATTAACCCGACCCTTAACCCTAAACCCAACCCTAACTTGATGATGGCTTTTAAGTCAGCACAGCTCAGTTTCCAGCTAGATTAGCTTAATTAACTGCTACTTATTTTGAAAGTAGATTCCTTAAATATTTACAGCTGACAGCCAATACTGCTTCTGTTAAGTGCCACGGAAACCAGCCTCCGCGGATGAGTCCCTCCTGCAAAATTTACCTTCAGTAAAAATATCCTGACAACATGACAGTGTCTCTGAGGCTGACAGTTTACTCCAGAATAACTTGCCAAAAGTACACACTTAGTCATATAAGCTACAGATCGCCTAGCGGCCATAATGTGGCCTTAGGTCACATTACCATGACGGTAAGCTCTCTGACTGCTCAGTAAAACCACGCCCCAGAGCTACACGTTTAGCGTAAATGTTCGTACAGCTACGGCAGTTGTCCATGTGCGAGTGGCCAGGAGGGCGTGGGAGATGGATGTGCTGAGCAGGGCAGCTCATCTCCCAGTGCAGCCTTCATTTCCCACAGACGTGTAGCCTGCAGCACTGCGTGGGTCAGGCCTTGTTATTCATGAATATCCAGTATCTCGTCCCCAACTGGATAAGTGCTTCCTAACTAAAGCCACCATCAGCCACTGAAACCGTGTTCACACTTAACGACATAGGGGACCCTTCTACATCTAGGGGAATCATCACCAGTGCTATTTTCATCACTTGTATATTTGAATGAAGCTCAATTTTATCTGGAACCCTAAATGATTATATGGTATTTACTGTAGCTATTTCTGTGAGGGTTTCTAACTGAGGCCCAAACCTCAGCCTTGTTCCTGAGAAACAGCTTCAAGGCCTAATTGTATGGTTTTACATAATTTTAACCAATAAGACGCAGCAATAAAAGAGCCAAACATGAAGATTTGCTAACAGAGCCAATCAGACACGAAGGGTATAAGCCTCACAGGAAATATAAACGTCAGTGAAGAGTCAAACAGGGTCATGAGACTGAAAGGCATCCAAAGGACCACCACTTCCTGTCTCGCATCACCGTTGCGGACTTTCTGGATCTGCTAAATGTATAAGCCAAAAGTCTGGCATCTGTGGAGCCCAACGCCTGCTGTGTCCATCCAACTGTACGTCAGAAACTCTGAGCTAAGCCCCAGTTATTCCAGTGCACACTAAAACAGGAACAATGGTGATTTCAAAGAAATTATTACCTGCCATCTCCCATTTCCATCTGGAAATTCATCAGTACATTAAAATTCAATTCAACTCAAGGTTTTCATGTCTTACATAACATGTCTAACTTCACAAACTACGCAGGCACTTTGCATGTAAACAGGCTGAGGAAGGGTGCAAAGCCCCCGCGTCCCGCCCCCGGTTTACCTCACACTGCCTCGGGATACGTGTCCAGGCATCCTGGGAGATGTCCCTAGAGCCTCTGCTGTAAGACACTCTGTGAGACTCATTCTGTCTGGTCCCTGTCCTCTCTCCGGCGCCCTTTCCTGTCAGGAGATCCTCAGTGCCGCTGCGGCGAGTGCGGCGTATTTGGGGACTGGATCCAGACACCCGCACTGCTGTGCCCCCGCCCCCACCCGCGCCGCCAGCCTGCAGCAGGTGCTCTACGGCCCCGAAGGTCAGCGACCGCCGGACCTGCTTCTGCCGCAGCCGCCGCTCCAGCGGGCTGTCCCTGGCACCCGGCCCCCTGGACGGTTTAGTCACACCGTGCAGCTGGTCCCCCACCGGCGAAACGCCCGGCTTGGCCTCGCGAAAGTGTGGAGGTCTCCGGCGCGTACTCAGGACGATCGGCACCTCTCCCACATACGCTCCACAGCTGTCACTGGCCAATTCCTCATGGGGGGCTGAGGCCCCCCGGCTCTCACACTCGCACCCGTCGGCCGACCGCAGACTCCTCAAGGAATCGCTGGGCTGGAACTCGCTGGACTTCCTCTTCTTCCTCCTCTGGAAGTAACGGCGACCGGGACCGTGTCCCTCGGAGCCCGGGCTGAACGGCACCTTGGTGGGGTCCACCTGGCCTTCCTCCCCGGGGCCCCGCACACAGCCGCAGACGTTGCCCATGCTGGTCAGGCAGCCATCACTTCCCCAGCAATATGGCTTCCGGCTGCCACTGCCGTTTTCTTTTTAATCACTGCCTCCCCCCTGCTCGACCCCCCCCCCCACACACACAGAGGGGAGTTGAACTAACTCAGTCCACAACTGCACTCGGATCCCTTGTGGAGGTCGCCGTTTTCCCACAGTGTGGGGCAGAGGGAGCCGCCGCTGGTACAAGTCCCCAAATGCCCAGGGGGGGCCGCATTCACAGGCCAAGAGCGAAAGCGCACCGCACTCCGATCGGCTCTCCCTCACTCTGCTGACTCCACACACTCTCTGGAATTCGCTGTGACCTTTGAAACGGTTCCGTCACCCGTGATTTCAAAACAAACAACGCCAAGCTGGCTTGTGTTGGGGGGGTGCGCTCTTCTCCACACTAAGGACAAGACAGGACCACTGTGAAAAAAACATGGCTTCTGCAAAACTCTCTCCCCTTCACACGCCCCCCAAAAAAGAGCTTCTATTCCTGGAACCCGTGTCGTCAGACTGCGGAGCTTGGGTTCACCGTCCGTTTGCTGTCCGCTACCAGGGGCGCACGACAGTAAAATAGATATTAAGACTCGGTGCGGCAACTCAAGTCAGGCAGACGTGGCCAAAGACGGCTTTGGGTGCGAAGCAGCCCAGCATGCAGTGTGTGCTTTAAGGAGGTGGCATGTGGGTTCACCGAGCAGGAGATTAGCATGAGCCTCTGTGACCCACAATGAGCTTCTGTGTGGCCAGTTAATCAGGAGCTGGAACCCTGCCAATTACACGGACCGGGATTTTGGGAGAAGAGCAAGGCTTACCCCGTCCCGGGAAGACGGGGATTATATAACGAGGACCAATAGCTGTTTCCGTCCCCACTGTCAGATCACAAACAAGCCCTGACCAGACTCTTATCCACCCTGGCATTAGAGCTAAATGAAAAAGGTCCTACTACTTGATATTTTAATGGGCTGAATAACATACTCAAACACCATGGCACCTCTATTATCAACTGAAATCAGACGCACATTAAGCATGAGGTGCCAAAATAAGAACACGGTTTGTCAACAAGTCGATCGCTCCTATTTTCAACTGAAGATGTGAGGCTGTGGTGCCGTGGTTCTGTTCAGGAATAAGAGAGACGCTTCTAATGCTGTCTGAACTTGAAGAGGCTTGGAAACCTGCCCACCTACGGAAATTTCCAGCATTTGAGTATCAGGCTCGACCCGCAGATGGGATCGTGTCTGCTGACAGGACATCTCTCAGGAGCTGCTGTTCGAATGTTAGGTTCCTGTCCTATGCATAGCTGCACTAAAAATAACCGCTGTTCCCCCCTCCCGCCCCGGTGACACTCCACTTGAAGGTTAGAGCCTGCGAGGCAAGTCAGCCGTCGGGCGGCGTGACGCTGAACGCCCTCCTGCTGGTGCACGTCCCTGCCCCCCCCCTCGACTCGCAGGCTGGATGCCGCTCGCCAAGGCCATTTATCTTCCAGCACAACACATTCCTCTCTTTATGGCTTCCTTCAATAAAGCAATTTAGAAGCCCTGTGTTTGTTTGTGTGTCTGTCCTGTTCCATGGGACTTCAGTCGAACCCAAACCACCTGCAAACGTGGCTGCGTCCCTGTGGGCAGCCCCGATCACACATCCAACAGCGGGATCTCGGCCGATTCCTTCGGTGGCACCAGAAGGACCGGCATCGACAGCCACAAGGCCAAATCATATTTCTACTGGCGAGCGTCCCCCATGTACGAGCAGCTAGGCTGTAAGAGACGCCGAGAGCTGTGGACAGGAAGCGCAGCCAGCGGCACCTAAGGGCCTGAAGACCCGCTGGAATGTAGCGCGTCGACGCGGCTGGCTGCCACTGTGGGAGTCAAGCAGCGGCAGGTCTGTAGCCACCAGCGCCGATGCCAGACACCTCGCGTGAAACTGACAGGGGCAGGTGCAAGCCTACGAACCCCCCCCTCAGCCCCGCGGCCCCCTGAGTCACCGACGCTACCTGTCAGCGTGCTTTATCACACCAAGCTCAATAAAACACCACCTCTTTAGTCTCTCAGTGCTGCCACCCCTCACAGAAAGACTCCCAGAACATCACATTCTGATGCAGACCTCTGTTTGGGCAGGTAGCAGTACGGAGGGGTGTCACGCCTCCTCTCCACCGGGATCACGACCTGCTGAGTCAGGCCCTGAGGCCGGCTGGCATGATACAGGGTGGAACCATCGCACAGGGCCACACTGGGCTGACAGGGGGGTCAGAATGTCCCCACTGGTCCGCGCCCTGCTGAACGTTTGGCCCAGTACACCAATGCATCCAGGATGAAGATTCCTCATCGAGAGTCACACAGAGATTATCTAACACACCCTGCCCAGCTGGGAGGGGGGTATTAATATCAGGAGCACCCAGAGGCACATAGAGCAGAAACATGCCAGAGCACTCAATGCTCCAGGGGAGGGGAATCCTCATGACCCCCCAAGGCTCAGTATTTCAGCACAACATCTCAGAACATCTCAGAACAGGCATACAGATCCCTTTTGAAGCACAGCCTGAACAAAAACATCTGAGTAACCAACAGGCACCAGGCTTCCCAGCAAAGGCACAAGTGCCAGCACAGTCAGACAGAGGACGGCCGGCTGCCAGCACAGTCAGACAGAGGACGGCCGGCTGCCAGCACAGTCAGACAGAGGACGGCTGGCTGCCAGCACAGTCAGACAGGGGACGGCCGGCTGCCAGCACAGTCAGACAGAGGACGGCTGGCTGCCAGCACAGTCAGACAGGGGACGGCCGGCTGCCAGCACAGTCAGACAGGGGACGGCCGGCTGCCAGCACAGTCAGACAGGGGACGGCCGGCTGCCAGCACAGTCAAGCAAAGGACGGCCGGCCGCCATTTTTCTGGCTGATGCAGTTTCCAGACTAAGGAATTGTGGGAAACCACCAAGGTCTTTCACCTGTGGAGAATCACTGTTACTTAACTTCATGACTCATAAGGTAAGCCGGACATTAAAGGACCCTACCTGACCCTACCTGACACCACAGAGCTTAGGCCATTTTAAACCATGACTCGCATCAAGAAAGATAAAGTCTATCATAGACCAGGCGGCTCTGCATTCATTTCAGCTCTGTGTCTATGTTTCTGCGGCCTTTTTGTAATCTAATGTTGCCACCGTCCAAAGTGACACGAGTAATATTTTGCTGGCTATTTCTCGTAACACGTTTAATAGCCATTCATAAATAACCCTAACCAACCACACTGCTGTGGCCAAAGGGTCAACGTTCTATATGAAAAATAAATCGACACCACATATCAAATAACTGGCCATTTAAAGACGTATGAAATGCTGGTATTCAGACCCACACTCATGGAGGGATTTAACCAACGGTAACTCACCCACTGACAGCTAGCCCTGAGAAAACAAAACCTTTCAGTGCGATAAGAACACAACAAACTCTTTTTTGACACATAGTGCATATTAATCTCTTTATTGTGTTTCCTTATAAACCAGCCCTTCTGATTGAGCAGACAAGAATAACCCTACGACGGACCCATGCCATTTTCCACGTCTCATCACCAAATTTGCAAATCTCTGCAACATTGCCCATAATAAATATATTTATATTTAGACTGACCTCTTGTGGCCACAGTTTGAATTACAATTCCACTAAGAATGACTTGCAAAAAGTAAAGTAATAATATGAAGACAACAGAAACTTATGACAGGGCAAATGCGGAAAGACTTCAGTGCACATCATCATTAGCATCCATTGGCAGAACACATTATGAGGGCATTACCTGGAAGTGCAGAATTATGGTCCAAATCAATCCCAGGGTTAGCTTCGGGTTCCCGTCGGTGATGTCATCGTTTCTGATGTTGACAAGCTTCACCTGATTATTGCAGGAAAGAAAGAGAAACATACTTGATATTGTGCTTGTTAAAGAGATATCAGATGCAAGGTTTAATCTCTCCAGGATTCCCTATTTGTGGCAAATCTGATTTCTCGCTTAAAGCATCAATCTCAGCATCAATGGATTTTGCTATCAGATTTCAGACGCAAAGCAATTTGTCCTCAAGGAAGAGTGTAACACTGCATGCACATTTTCATAATATTAATGTTTAATAAACCCTTCAATCACAAATGTCTGATTCACTAAAGCACCACTAGGGGACAGCAGAAAATTCAATTTTTGTAGAAGAGAAACAAACCTTTTCCCTATGTTATTGTCGCCTAGTAACAATGTATTAAATCTGAAATTTTCTTTAATTTTAAATTGCATTAAATTGAATCAAACAAAAGGGATAACAATGTTGTAGTTTTGAATCACAAACGAAGATTTGACAGTTAATTAAAATCAAACATTAAAGTAATAATAATTTTTGTCTGTTTTAAAAGTTTTACTCCCGCATGACAGTGTGGGAGAATGAACAGCGTTTGGCTGGTTAATGACTGACATCACTGACTAGCAGCGGCTATGGACCCTGAACCAGTGGTACTCAGAAGCAGACCGGTGCCATAATGGTCTGTTTATGTATGTTTATTTTATCTAAAGCGACAAAGTGATTCTGCTTTCTCCTTTTTTGAGAAAGGAGGATAGGCCAGTTGGGGGTTAAGGCCTTAAGCCCTAGAGTAGGATTCAAACCGGAGACCATCCGTGCAGACGCACAGCCCCCTGCCATCTACACACGCATGTGTGTGGGTTCGCGGAGACGTCACACAGGTTTGGCGTGGACAGCTGCAGTTTCATGCCCGTGACCCACACATGACGCTGAGTCGGCCATGTGATCAGTGTCGCGTTCGTGCCCCGTCTGTCCGATGTGGCGGCGCTTCCCCCCCGTCTCTGCTGCACCCCGTAGGGCTCTTCTGCCACATGACAGCGGGCAGCACCCGCCTGGCATAAACAGGACCTCTATGTCCCGAACCATGAGTCGTTTGTGCGGGGCCGCTCCCGGTGACATCATTCCTCACAGCTGAGTAAGCTCTGCTCTCACCCACAGCTGAGGAATGAATACATGCAGCCCATCTAGAGGCTGTCTCCACGGTAACCAGCCAGCAGACACACCCACAACAGCCCAAAGGCCTGGGGCTGAGGCACCACACCACAGATGGGCGGGGCTTACCATGCTCCAACAGTCTCTGATTGGATACATCCAACGACAACCAAGAATGTAACCACTGAGAGTCGGGTCAAAGCAGTCAGTACACGACAGCACATGGTCAACTCCCACTCCAGGTTTAACTATCCATAAAAGCTCCTTTTTTCTTTATAGCAACAGGTTTTGTTGACAACATGACAGGTAACAGCAGGGCGCCTCCAGAGCTTTCAGGACGTCCCTCCCACGGGAGTGTAGACTCTCAGCCACGCTGCCTTACCTGCCGCCGTTTGAGGTAGTCCAGCGCTATCTGGACGTTCTGCAGCCTGTGGAACCTCATCCGACCTTTTTCACGGGGCTGCAGTAGAAACGGGGAGACAGGGGGTGGGGGCCCATTCAGAGAGGGTTCCGGAGGGACCAGCGTGCCAGTCACAGCTCCCACCAAATCCCGTGCCCCTTTGCAGACGGCCCCTGACTCACCACACCTCACTTAGTGGGGAACAGAGGACATGTCTCCAGGCTCTTACCCACAGCCCTGGGGGGGCATGACATGCCGGGAGGCAAGCAGTGTAGGGGCTCTGCCAGTAGGGGGCAGCGCTAATGAAAAACAGAGCCTCC
Source organism: Stomatorhinus ivindoensis (assembly GCA_019775895.2). Lineage (NCBI taxonomy): Eukaryota > Metazoa > Chordata > Actinopteri > Osteoglossiformes > Mormyridae > Stomatorhinus > Stomatorhinus ivindoensis. Next base: position 1,164,946 of record JABFEB020000060.1, read on the forward strand.
ATCCAGAGGAGAAGCTAACCCTAACCCTAACCATAACCCTAACCCTAACCCTAACCCACACACTGCCGGGCATCCTGACTGCATCTCTAACATGGAAAGAAAAGGTCTAACGAGCATCCCTGTGTGTGTGTGTGCATGTGTATGTGTGTATCCCTGTGTGTGTGTGTGGGTGTGAGTGTGTATGTGTGTATGCGTGTGTGTGTGTGTATTTGTGTATCCCTGTGTGTGTGTGAGCGTGTATGTGTGTATGTGTGTGAGTGTGTATGTGTGTATGCGTGTGTGTGTGTGTATGTGTGTATCCCTGTGTATGTGTGTGTGAGTGTGTATGTGTGTATCCCTGTGTGTGTGTGTGTGTATCCCTGTGTATATGCGTGTATCCCTGTGTGCATATGTGTGTGTATCTGTGTGTGTGTCTGTATGTGTGTGTGTGTGTGTATGTGTGTGTGTGTGTGTGTGTATGTGTATGTGTGTGTATGTGTGTGTGTGCGTGTGTGTGTATGTGTGTGTGTGTATGTGTGTATGTGTGTGAGTGTGTGTGTTTGTCTGGGTGTGTGGGGGGGGGTGTTGGTGACTGTGACTAGTATGACGCTGTGCTTCTATAAAAAAAAAAGTATGTCAGAGAAATTCCTTTAATTCTGCACGTTTACATTTTGAACCCATTAAAAAATATATAACCTACTTCTATGAATGAAAGACCATCAAGACGTTTAATTTACACAGATAAGCTAAAAATGCCAGTGAGCAGGATTCAGTGAATTTGATGCTGCATTAGCATGATAAATCATTTACCATTTTACAAACACCCGTCAAACACCTAGAATATGGTAGAACCCACATAGACGGGATAAAATGATGTTTTCTTGAACCAAATGATTTCTGACAGAGGCAAGGAGCTTTGTGGATGGAGAATGAAGGCCACAGCATGAGATAATGAAATGGAATAACGCAGCACAACAGTGCCCCCTAGAGGAGGAACACCATAGACCCACTGAAGGCACCCATCTGGTCATTTCCCTTCTCAGAGGAGCTGGGTCACCTCAGGGTCCCCAAATGCAGCAGTGAAACAGCACCGCTGACGGCACGTCCACGTGACATGCCCTCACTGGCGCCCCCTGTGCCGGGACAGGGAGGTGCTCTCGCTCCACGTTGAAGGGAAGCCGATGTGAGTATGGAGATGGACGGGCCAGGCTGGGGTGGTGCCACTGTGAGCAGAGCTACCGGCACCAGAACCAAGGACCCAGGCTCCACCTCCAGAGACAAGCAGAGCTGTCTGTGATGCGTGGCCCGATACAGAGGGTTTGGTATGGCAACGGTCCACAGCAACCGGCTTCAGCGGTGCTAACTAGGAGTGGGGCGTTCGAACCTGGGTCCCGGGCCTGGGCTCAGCAGTCGGCTAAAACAAAGCGTGAGCTGAGAGCAGTGCCTCTCCCCTGAGCAGCAGCTACAGGTCGAACGTGAGGGAAAGTCGCTACCTGCAGAAGAAGCCGACCTCGCCAGAGCACAGCCCTGCGTGTCACCGCACTGTCCGCTAGAACCATCTACGAGCGAGCCAAGGGGGTCTCCATTCTCGTTAATGACCGGGGCACACGCTGCATTAGTGCTACCACAAGGGGGCAGGAGAGGGTGGGGGCTTCCACACCTACCCCCTTGTCATCATCCTGTGCATCTCCATGCTGCTGAGGGGCGCATGCTTCGGGCGCACTCACCAACCGCAACGTCTTCAGAAAATCACGCTCCCTTTGCTTACCCGTGTTAAGGAAGGCGGGGGGGACGAACACAGGGTGGGGGGACATAAAGACAGGACACATGAAAAGGAAAGGATGAAAAGACAATAAGGAGGAATAAGAAGAAGATGAAAGAAGGAAAGGGTAAAAACAGGATATGAGCAAGAGGAATATCAGGCAGCCATTCTGGGAGTCATCCCAGCGTGATGATCACCTCCACTCCACTAGGGGCAGCATACAAATTACATTACAGCCAAATGATGCTAATCAAAGTGTTTCACACTAGATCTGGAAAATGGCAGTACTGTTCAGTAGCTGTGTGTTATTACACTGGGCATTGTCAACTCTTCATTGCAGAAATTCCAATTCATGTAACTCCTGACAACAGAGGGTCATTTCGTTATAATTTCGAGCACAACATGTGCTCTGTAAATGTCACAGTTACACCGAATGGAAGCAGAGGGAGAAAAGCTCATTATTACATCATTCCCCCCTCTGTCCATCTCTAACGGTGACATGTTTATGAAATGCCAATAGCATCTGCCGTCTTATGAACAAAACACCAAGAGGAATTAAATACAACTTTGCCGCAGTGCTCAGGCACCAGTTCACAGGGAGCTCAATCCTGTCACCTAGTGGTGTTACATGGGATATTAGTAACGATCCGTGGGCATAAGCCTGCAGTTCAGCAGCTGTTTCGGATATCAAATGAACGCTTTGGTGAGCATTGTAGCACCTGGAGTATCATTGGATCAATATTTTTGTGCCACTAGAACAAACTGAAAACAGATCTCAACATTTTTCATTTTTACCATGTTTTTTTTATATAGTCATTTGCTTGACTGGCGGCATTAACTGGGACTTGCATGCTAACTTTGCAACCACTGATGCAGCACTGTCACACCCATCCTCAGATGGCACAACAGCCATGCATTTCCTGCAATACAAGTCCTGGCCACCAGCCTGGTGTCACACAGCTGCTGTAGCTCCATGAAGCCGCGCGCCTTTGTGTCGCATGACCAGCAACGCAGAGACGCTCAGATCACGAAGCGGGTTGTATTCAAGGAAGCGTCCGATACAACCATGTAAGCAGGTGGAAAGGAACATTGCACCCATTTCTGGGGGGGCAGGAGTTCTCACAAAAAGGCTTCCTCACCAGTGATTCTCCAGACAGGACCTCCAGCAGCGAGATCAGGTTGTGTCCATCTCTGAGGTCCTCATACAGATCGTTTACGTGCTTTCGTACCTGAGTCGGGAAAAGAGGGGAATGCTTATCAGTCAGGATAATGTGTGTGTATGATTTTAATATCCGGCCCTGAGTGTCACGCAAAAGCAGCTGGATCTCAATGACCCTCCCGGATAAGTGGCTACTGGAAATGGATGGATGGATGCATGAATGGATTACGGTATGCGGAGGGGCGACATGCGGCCGGGTGTGAACACAGCACAAATACAACAGATTACGGTATGCGGAGGGGCGACATGCGGCCGGGTGTGAACACAGCACAAATACAACAGATTACGGTATGCGGAGG
>JABFEB020000060.1:1196397-1213105 GCA_019775895.2 Stomatorhinus ivindoensis
GTAACTGAAGGTTACTGTGAGCTGAGTGTCCAGCCATCTTTGCGTTGTGATAGACAGAGTGAACATGTAACTGAAGGTTACTGTGAGCTGAGTGTCCAGCCATCTTTGCGTTGTGATATACAGAGTGAACATGTAACTGAAGTTTGGACAGTTCAGGACACATTACTAAACAATGGTCAAAGCTAGAATGAAGCCAGAAAAGGTGTATACTTAGTCAATCTACGCACAGAGCTTAATCATAGACTGGTCTGTCTGTAAACACCCATCCAACCATCCACTCATCTGTCCATCCTCCATCCATCCATCTATCTAAAGAGTACAGTGTTGCGAGTATTAGCACACATGCTATTATGGACCTTCTGTATAAATATAGCTTTGCCCTGCATGCTCTAACATCCTCCTGCAACAACCTCCAATCAATAATTATGGCTCCAATGTCTCCTTGTTGTTGATGCTGCAGGCCCCTTAGTTCTCCATCTCGCTAAGACGACATTTCAGGGAAGGAACCGAACGCAAGTTACATTCTGCATCAGTAACCCATCAGCAATTATATTAGTCTCAAAATCAAAAACAACTGTTGTTCAAGCATCCTGAATGTCTCTTAGAAATCACAACTGGTATTATCTGTGCTGGATGCGAGTGAAACTGAGGAACCCAGAATTAGGTCCGGTTTGGGTCAGCAGACCAGCTACCTCTAAAAAAATCTGTCTCACACATAAAGTTGTAACAGTATACTATATATCCTATGCAGAAAACTCTTTTAGAAACTCTTTTGTATTATTGTTTAGCTTCCAACAAAAACTGCTTTCATAGCACTGTATTATAAGAAACAAAACAGTACTTTTGTTGGAACATAATATCCTACAAAATTATTATATACCTGAACTGTATCCTATTGTTCATAAAATCAAAACAGAACACAGCTTCCAACCCTGAATTTTGCCCCAAATAAAGAGATTAACACGGCCCACCTCACAGACCTTCGCTGCTGCTATGGTGGCTAAGCACTTAGCATTTTTGAAATGGTTGCAAAATTGTCATGATACCTAGTCCTTTAGTTTGCATCTTTGTGTTAGGCCTATCTGAAAGGGGTTAAGTACTAAGAGATATATGCAATTAATAAAAATTAGAACATAAGCCAGTAAACAGTGCGTGAATGTTTTCCTATTGTTTTATGATAGTTACATAACTTGGAAATTGTACTTACCCTTCTCAAAAATAACCCCTAGCTGAATGCGAAATAAACAAACATTGGCGATATTAATAGGCGCATTTTGTCACGTGTTAATTTCATGACACCTACGGGTTTGCGTGTCGGAGTCAGCTGCACTGACTGGTAAAATTCCGGCTGGACCCTCTTCTTAACTTTGCGCTTCCTCACAGCCGACGTGTCCGCGTCGCTTTCTGGGATCTCCAGCAGGGGCTTGCTCTCCTCGCTGGCTCTAACCCGTGTGGTCCTCCTGGCATGGCGGGGACTGTGTCTGTAACCCTGTGCAAGCGCGAAGGATCGGGTAGGAAAGGAAGGGAGTCTTACAACAGAAACAACGTCTCCACATATTTGTTGTATTTTTATGTCTTGGTTATTACTTAGAGTTTATAGTCATTGCGCACGCCGATGCGGTTAACATAAGGATACTGGTTGAACAATACATAACGCAATTAAATGGTTCGATCATGGAACATTAATAATAATTATTTTTCGCCCGTGTAGTTTTAGCCGAATAACCACAGTAATAATACACATTTTCCGCAAATGTCATTATGTTCTTTAGTAGTGACACATGCGCAATGCGCACTCAGAAGTAAATATCGCCTTACATCACTTCAAATGACCATGAAACTTCAGTCAAACGTTAAGTTTTGACGTGGCCGATCGTTTCCTTTACACGGGGGAATGGATGTGCAGACTTACCACAATCTTGTCAAGGCAGGAAGAAAAGTATTTACCTCTGATCGAAAATGATACGTCCGTAGACCAACTTCTGGAACAAACGAAAAATGTTCTAGCATATATAATTACGCAGCAATTGGTCCAAACATTTCTGAACAAGAAACTGTTAGTGAGCAGTTTATGTATACAGGGAATATAAGAAAACCCTATGTCGACATCAATGGTGAGATAACATTATAATTTTAGCCGCCTGGACTGGTAACGTAGCTGTCGCAATATGGGTCCAAACACAAATTAACATCTGCAAAAGTATAACAAGTGGATCTCAAAAATCACGTGTTACAGCAATTTTCTAAATAGGTCATAATGTGAAAACCAAAGAAAAAAGGATGTAATTGTTATTCGCAGGGGTGGATTAGAGCGTCATGCCGGCTATGGAGGTCTCCTACTCACCGCGGCTCCTTGAGCGTCCAGAGAAGACTGCTTTGATGGGATGCTTGCCACTCCGGAGCTTGCGGTGCCAGCAGCAGAAAAATAAAATTGTGGCGATGGTGCCAAGCAAAAGTAGCAATAATAAAAGCACGCACTGGATGCTGTACGGTCTGAGCAGGACCAAAAACGCCGCGGCGATCATCATGCGAGGCGATGTAGGGCAGCGGCTGCTGAAGGCTTTGCTCTAAATGTAAAAATACATTTTACTGTTAACACGGGACCCTCTAGCAGCCGAGCCTCCGTCTACCCTTGAAGGTGCACCGATTTCAATAATGCAAGCCGACAATCCATGACTCAGCAACACGGACCGAGGCACCGACCGTGTAAAAGGGGCGAGCATCTGCATCTGAGCTCAGCAAATCAAAAAGGTGTCAAGCCGCAGCCTGCTGACATGATCCATGGAGGATCCTAAAAGCTTCACTCGAAAGCGAAAAAAATTACCTATAGCCTAGTGAAACATTAATGAAGTGCAAGTTGTCGCCCCAATCCGAAGCTGCCTACCTGCCCCAGCCTAAACGTGAAATGGTGCGTTCATTTTTGGACTTTGCCAGGCTGCAGTGTTCACCTACTGTACTGAAGGAGGAGCAGCGCAGCCTAACGTTCTGCATCCGTTTATTTAAATTTACCCCGAATAAAACCGGCCCTTTCACTTTCGAAAACCTGGACGTACGAAATCAATGTCTGGTATCCCTCTAACGTCCAAGGTTGCCCCCACATTAAAAATTAAAATGACAGCCTATTACTGAATAATTAATATCTACAGTACTTTCAGCATATGGATATATATTATAAATGAGCACACTATGCATAGGTTAAGGGGATTCAAAATATAATACACGAACATCAAGCGATATTTATCCTATCTCATATTAAATGTCGGTGTCGCCAATTGGGAAAAAAAATCTCAATATTGGCAATGATTCATTCGAGGTGCGCATACTCGCCACTTGTGGAGTGACAGGACACTGCAGTATCCCAGCCCCGCGTCGCATTGGCGCAGGACTTCATTTCCCGTCGTCAGTCAAAGCGCACATCCCCCAAATCCTATTTTCAATCTGTGCGTCGCATTGCCACTGGACATCATTTCCCGTCAGCCAAAGCGTGCGTTTCACCTCGTTTCCATTCCGTGCGACACATTGATGTTGGACTACATTTCCCATAAAGAAAAGCGCCCACGTGCCGATTTTATTGCGCCGAAGATTCCCGCGGAAGGCCGTGCAAATCAGCAGGTACGAATGGTGCATGTTTCTCTCCATATCATGTGTTTATAAGGTTTTTTTTTGCCTCATTTAGTTTATTGCCGCGCACATTTTCTGCTTATTTTTGATGCAAGCTGAAGTTCGCCGTGCTGTAGTTATTTTAGTTTTTAAATCGAGCTGAGACAAATAAGAAACTTATCGGAATAAACTCCCGATTGACTATATACTTCCTCAAGGGGAAGAACCTGTAAGTTTGCATTTTGCACGTTATTTCGTATTTAATTCTCTCTGCCTAACAGGCGATCGTAGCAGCATTAAAATAACCATATTCATGTAATTTGGGACGGTTTTCTGCAGCGGTTAGGAGCGTAGTATGTAAAGATGGCGATCTTACATTTCTGGGGTTCTGCTTTGTGTGTTTCTGTCCCCTGTATCAGTTAGATGGCTGCTATGAAATGCTTGTTCATTTTACAGGTAAATGGGCTTTGATGGCGACCTCTCCTGGGACAAAGAACCCGGAGGACGAGGTGGAGTTTGTCTCCGTAAGCTGACGTTGTGATTTCTCCCGTCAGTCTGATATCCTGCCTTCCTGATGCACCTTATGAAAAAAAGATTTGGACACACTTAGAATAAAAAAAAAGTTAAAATTGAGACAGCTATTTATCTATATATAAATTTCACATGCTCTGCCGTTTTAAAAAAGCTGCCAAACCAGTAGATGTTATGAGCTGGCTTCCATACCTGAATGATTCTGCGTGGGTCCTCTTGTGTGGTAGCAAAGCCAAATCCAAGTCTGCGGACCAGTTTGGCCACTTGAAACTCTGTTTGGGAGGAGGGTTGATGTTGACCTTCGGTTTGACTTTCATGGCCTTTAATGTGTTTGGTCTTAATGTTAGGAGGGTCCTCTCAGACCGGTTTTGGAGGTCATAGACCTGCTGAGTGATGGAGATGAGGAAGAGGCTAGGGCCGTCCCAGAGTCTGTGAGCATCTCCGAGCCACTTACTTCATGCTTGTGGGGTTTCGAACCAGCCACCATACGCGACCGGCTGCTTTGTTTGCATGAGCTGTGACGTCGGCATGATGGGACGGGGTCTGCAATGTGCGATGACGTGTTCTTTGTCCCTGTCACAAAGATGGAGGACCAGATTGACAGGAAGAAGGCACAGGTCGCCTCCACATTGGACAGGCTGGCCCAACAGGTGGCTGCCGAGAAAAAGCAGAGAGCAGAGAAGTGTCGAGCCTTCAAGGTGAGGCGAGGGAGCCGGGAGAATGAGACACGCACATGACTCATCCCGTTTGGCAACCTGTCCTCCATCTTGCTGTCATGTCTGCCGTAGAGCAGTGGTCATTGTCTACGTGCTGGGTTAGGCTTCCCTTCACGCGCCCTGCAGTCTCTGTGCTCAGAGCTAATGGCAGCACTGGATGGACAGCAGTGTAACTGCGTCGTAGGGGACGTCTGTCTTTATTGAACCTCAGATACAGAGGTCTGGCTGACCCGCCATGCGTTGCTAGATATCCTCTGTGGGTTGGTTATCTGGAGTCGAGGTAGGGAGTTAGCATGCTGATTAGCTCCAGGGCCAGTTTATGCTTCCTTGCAGGAGAAGATGGTCTCCCAGCAGGCTAAGGGTCGGCAGGAGGTAGCCTTCAGCGTCAGCAACGGCGATCATTTCGATGCCAAGCGATGTGTGGACATGTGGTTAAAGATGCCAGGTAGCTCTGAGTCGCTAAGTCAATTTCTCTGTTACTGTAAGGACCGTTGTAGTATAAAATCCCAGTTGTATTTTCTCGCCTTGTTTCATTCACAAGCGGTCTTGGACATCATTGATCTTTCACGTCTCTCCATGACAGAGCTGAAACCCGGCACACTCAGCTCTCGTTCCAGATGGGGACGCCGGTCGTCACCACACCCCAGCAACCATGCATCTGTGCGTACTTGTCCTGTCATCAACTGTGGCCGCGTCTATGACAGCGCCCCTCTCCTGGAGGGCCACTTGAAGAGGTGACCGAGTTCAGGGGCACTTTTAAGGGGGTGGTTTTTGTGTCCCGTGGAGCAGGAGGGTGCCCCCATTCACACTGGTTCTGCCCCCACCACAGGTTTGACCACTCCCCGTGTGACCCCACGATCCTGCTGCGGGGCAGTCCGTCTGCATTCTATGCCTGCGTGGCTTGCTGCAGCCACTTTGAGAGCAAGGAAGCATGGCAGGCCCATCTTACCGCTAAGGTACCAGCCTCGGGGTCCTTGGACTTTTAAGGCAGGCAGAAATGAAGCCACCTAAATTGCTTCGCACTGTCAGGCTCAGATTCGATCTGGGCACCAGCAGAGTAAAATGAAGGATCAGTCCATCGGTGGATGGCAGCGTTTCTGATTTACCGTCTGTAATCTGTTACAGTGGCGTGATGTTTGATCCCTCCTGTCGCCCTCAGCTCTCCTCCCCTGACCCTGGTGGCCATGTCCACAGCCTGAAGTACCAGCTGATCCAGAGCTTCGCCTGCCCATCCTGCTACCTCCTGTTCAACATCCGCGACGAGTGCTTGCAGCACATGGCTGCCAAGAACCACTTCATCCGGCCCCCAGGAAGCGGTGAGAGGGCCCCCGATTGTGTGGGCGGGCGTTTGGGGGCATATTCATCTGGCCCCCGAATATGAGGGCAGGCGTTTGGGGGCATAAGGATGTCATTCAAACTTGAAATGGCCCAGATAAACCTGCCTAATCATTTGGGATTAAAGCACAGCTCAGGGTATATGTTAACGAGTAATTTCCACTTGTGTGGGGGGGCTATGTGGTGATATTAACCACAGAGCTCTCAGACGGTTTTTCTGTTGTAGCCCAAACGGGCAGAGCCGCCCCCCTCCCCATCCCACGGTACGCCAAGACCCGCCTCATTGTTCTGTGTAAGGAGGTGGCGTTCCGCGTGCACTGCACCGCCTGCAGGAAAGTGCTGGCATCGCACACTGAAGCCCAGGCACACTTCAAGTGAGTGCAGGGAGTGGGGGTCGCCACCCGGAGACTCCAGAAGCTTCCGCAGGGGGAGGGGGGGGGTCCCTGCCATTTCCCAGGGTTGACGTCTGCTGGTTTCCTGTGTCCCAGTGTCCGATGCAGGCAGGCCAGTGCCATGGCCGAGGCTGATAAGACAGTGGCGGACATAATGAAGCAGCTGCGGGTTCGAGGTCGCTGCATGCCATGCGACGAGGTCTTCTGCAGCGAGGCACAGATCGAGCGGCATGTGCAGTGCACTGGCCACCAAGTGGTGTCCCTGTCCACCGAGGAGGAGTCCATACTGCACTACTGCAGCCACCATGAAGTTGCACGAATGCGTGAGGCCCCCCCACGGCCATGTCCTGACTCCACAGGTCCCAGGGCCTCTTTGAAGAAGAGGGGCATGCCGAACGACCCCCAAGACTCATCCCCAGTCAAGCGGCAGAGGGTCCGGCACTCCACGGCAGTCCTGGGGACGTCCGGCAGACCACGGCCCAATGCCTGGTTCTGCGAGTGTGGTCTGCGTTTCCCAGAAGAGTCCGCTGTCAGCCACCACATAATGGTGTCCAATCAAGTGTTCCACAAGTGTGGAGTGTGCGGCAAGCTAATGTGCGAGGCATCCATCACGCGACTGCACATGAGCCGCATTCACGGAGGAGCCCACCTCTCACACTTCCTGTTCTGGTGCCGCCGCTGCAGGGTGGACATGCCCCGGGAGGCGGATGTGATGTCACATGTGGGTGAGACCCACCACGGCCACACCTTTTACCGTGAGCGAGAGGTGACGGAGGAGGAGGAGGAGGGCGAGTCGTCCACCCCGGGTCCCCGCAAGTGCCGCCCCATCGCGGACGTGGCCCCGGCGGCTCGCTCTCCCAAGTGGCTCTGCAGGATGTGCGAGGAGCTCTTTGAGTCACTGGAGGCAGTGCGGCGACACTGCGGGGCCGTGGCCAGCCACAGCTTCCAGAGGTTTCTATGCGGTCACTGCTCGCAGCGGTTCTTCAAGGAGTTGACGCTGCGGCGACACTGCGATGCTGAGCACGCCGGCCGCGTCGACATGCGGTGGTGCTGCGGCCTTTGCGACAGCATGCGCCTGGAGACTGAGGACGAGTTCCTGCAGCACTACCGGAGCCTGCATGCCGAGGACTACTGCCGTGTGGAGGACCCCCCCGCCCAGCCACCGGCCGCACTGTCCCCACTGTCACAGGCGTGTCCCTGCATGGGGACGGAGAAGGACAAAGCGGAGAGGAACGCCACCTTCACACGCTGCATGAAGCGGCTGGCCAGTGAGGGGAGCTGTCATTATCGCTGTGTCACCTGCGGCATGCGCACGCCGTCCTACGTCCAGATCAGGGTCCACGTCCAGGAGGGTCACGGCGTCCATAAGAAGGACAAGTCCTTCGAGGTGGCGTGCGGCCTGTGTCCCCAGAGCCTCGCCAGCGTCCCCGCCTTCCACTCCCACTATCACACTCAGCATTGTCCCCTGTGTCCCCGTGAACGTCACGGGGATGACACAATGGACACCAAAGCAGCTGTCCCTTTAATGCTGAAAGCAGAAGAGCTCTCACCCAAGGACAATGGCAAGTTGGCTAGATGGGCGTCTCCCACAGTCCCCCAGGTCGGGTAGGCGCCGGTGCATAACAGGGGTGTTTTCTCTGTCCCCTTCCAGCAGAGGAGATTGAGGACATCAAACAAGCTATTGCCCTGAGTTCAGGAGAGGCTGAGTGGAGGTCGCCCCCTAGTGGAGGTGTGACTCTGCGACCTGAGATTACAATTTGAACATTCCATCCTTCCTTTAGCAGTGCATAAAACTCTCGCTTTGTACTTCAGATGAGTCTGACGAGGACCTGAAGCACGCCTTAGCTTTAAGCGGAGAGGAGATGCAGAGGAAGCGAACGGAGTCTGATGAAGGCAGGTGACCCCCCTCCCGCTCCACCAGCCTTTATCTTTGTTGTAGGAGAGGCGTCTGAGCGCTCACCCACACACTGTTAATGGACGTCTCTTTGCAGCCAGTCATGTATGAAGGCATCATTTTGGGTATGTTTAATCACACCGACGCATGCGGGGATCGACTGATCTCGAGGGCTGTTTTCTGGGAGTTGCTCAGTCGTATTTCTGGGGTTTTGAGACGCAGCACCATAAAGTGAGCCCACTCGATAAACTATTTGTGTATTATGAAAATGACACCTATTAGATGGAGCAGTCAGGCCTAAATTCTTGACTATTATGTGTCAAAGTGAGCCTGTGCTGGCCTTCCCTCTCGTCACCTGTCTCCGTTTGTGTGTTTCGCAGAGATGGAGGAAGCAATCAAGAGAAGTGTGGTGGACTTCTGACCCGGGACTGAAGCCTATTTTATGTTCATTTTGATCTTTGTTTCAGATAAATAAAATAAAGAATAAAAAGGTTAATGGAAAGCTGCGCCAGTTGAGCTGGAATAAATGGTATGCTTGATAAAAATGAGTCGAGTGGTATCCTTTCTTGAGTGGGGGTGGCTTTGGGCGTCAGTCGGTGCTCCCTCCCTCCGTAGCAGTGACCCATCCCCGGCGGGGGGGGGGGTGCTCCCATCAGCCCATATCCTTCCAGCCCATGTTTGGCGATGTTTACCCGGCTGACAGGACGCTATATCTGCGCTTCTCCAGCACCCGGGGCGCACTGATCGGCTATGGCTCAGGCCAAAATACACGCCAAGACCCAGGATGCCGCTAAAGGCAGCAGGTTCAACCGGACCCTGTCCATGGCCGACCGGTCCGGACGGCTGCTGGAGAGCTTGGATCAGCTGGAAGTCAGGTGAAGTGCTGTTCTCGGGCTACTGCGATTATTCTCACCGCTAATTGGGGAAGTGAACGCTTACACGCTGGTGAATGCTTAGGGCACTGCACTTATATACCGTATGTATGCACTTCTGCAGGCGTGTGATGTTTATAATTAATCCGCATATTCGGTCCATTTCTGGTTTGGTTTTAACTCTTTAGTTTAAACACGTTTGCCGTAGTTAAACACGTGTAGCCAACGGCGGCTTTACGCCCGTGCGATTCTAAAATTAGACTAAGCGAGCCAATATATAGATCTGCATAGTTTGCAGATTCTTAAAACGATTGGAAGCAAATGCTGGTTTTCAACACAAACCTGTTAAGCGATATCTGCTGGGTATACTATTTATGTCCACTAGGGTTACTTTAAAAATGCAATGCATGACAGCGGGCATAATAGATTAATTTAAAGAAGTTTGTTCTTGTTAAAAACGTGGGTGTAAGTGCACCGAGGTACCCGCCGTATTCTCCGTCCTGTTTAATCACTCCGAATATGGCCGTTTTTTTCCCACTAGGGTGGAGGCTTTACGGGAGGCGGCTGCCGTCGTCGAGCAGGAGAAGGAGAGCTTGCTGGAGCTGATCCAGTCGGTCCAGAACAGCCAGGAGATGCGCAGCATCAGCGATGGTGAGCCTTGGCGCACTTGCCGGTGTATTGTGAGAAATCACGCGTCATCCGCGCGCTACTGCTAATATATACGACTTTTACATGTTGTGGTGACAGTTGGCACGTCCTGATCCTCGTATGACCTATTTATGACTTATTGCTTATTTATTTTCCCCAAGACCCCAGATGGATAAAGCGGTATAGATAATGGATGGATGGATGTTTATTAAAAAAAAAAATTCTACTGCTGTTTGTCCTCTTATCCCCCCCCCGTGCACCCGTGACACAGGAACTTAACTGTGTTCCTCCAAAAACGTGACAATAAAACTAGGATCTTGATCCAGGGTGAATGAATACCTAATGTAATAGGACTTGTTTCTTGTCACCAGGGGAAAGAGAGGAACTTGGTTTAACAGCAGACCGCCTGCTTAGCAGAACCCTCACAGTTGAAGTTTCAGTGGAAACTGTGAGAAGCCCGGAGCAGGAGGACGCTCTGAAGAAGGCTACCTCCATCATAGATGACATAGCTGCCAAGGTACTTGATGACATGGATGGTTCCAGAAGGCGATTACTGGCCCTCCATGCCGCCTGTGTGACGGAGGCCCCCCCCGTCCCCATTGACCAGAAGTTTCAGAGCATTGTCATCAGTTGCGCCCTTGAGGACCAGAAGAAGATCAAGAGGAGGCTGGACACTTTGATCCGGAAACTCGATAACGCAGGGAAAACCATCCGGATCTTGGATCACCAGAAAACAGAGTCCAGAAGCACCAACGGCAACTGAAACTCCAGCTGTGATTCATCACACATTATTCCACTAGATTTAGGAGATGCGCTATATATTTGTACCTAAAATAGACCAAATACTTGAATATAAGCTGTGAAGATGCTAATCTGTTCAGAATCACCTTTTTATAACGCGACTGTCCTAACCAAAACCAAAGGCAATGTGTTGATGGTTCGAGTCGCTAACCAGCAAGGCATCGCTGAGGTGCCCTGAGCAAGGTACCACCCCCAAGCACTGCTCCTTGGGCGCTGAATTAGCTGCCCCCTGCTGTGTCACATATGGGTTAAATGCAGAGGACACATTTCGTCGTTGTGCACTATGTGCTGTGGTGTGTAACAATGAGCACTGATCACCTAATTCCAAATTCTAAACTAAATATAGATGTCTGTGTAGTTTGATGGCGGACAGCTCATTTAAATGTGACCCTACGCAGCCTATTGTCAGGTTTAACATAGATACAATATAGATTTGCCACCAAAAAAATCGACTTACTCATTAACTTACGGACTATGCGTTCTCAGCTTCGCACCGTAAGGCGGAATTTCCTGGAAAGGTGCGCTGTGATCCACTCTGCTTCCAGGGCATCCCACTCATTTAGAGCGCGGGTGTTAATGGGAAAGCCTTCAGACTACAGAGCGTCAAAAAAATACTTTCCTTTGAATTGGAATTATGGGGAAAAATGTTCCTCGTCTGTTAGTATTTATATGAACTAAATAGCACAAGATTAGAACAGCTTCACCTGAAATCACCACCCCCCCCCTCTCCAGAGTTATGGGTGTTTTGTTTGCACTAGCACAATTACAGAAATAAATGTATAGTTTGAAAATTCATTTTACAGGTATGCTGCTGCATCCTATTTGATTGCTATATACTACAAGGAGATTAAGTCCACAAATCCTTTATTAAATGTCTTACATAACCATTAGACTGACGATACAAGACAAAATGCCGGAAATGAGATCACTGCGAACACGTACAACACACTGATAATCAGGTAAAATCATAGGAAGCAGCAGGGATCAGCTCTGACGTCAACTCCAGCTCTGATGTATATCTTCGCTCGCTAAGCATGGAGTCCCTCGTAAGGCTGTAAATCAGCATAAAATTAGCCTGTGACTGAGCGTGGAACAGTAACGGGTCGAGCACTCAACAGATGGATAAAATAATTTACAGTTATCATATATCAATTAAATGGCAAACATTCTTTATTTAACATGGCAATGACATTTTCAATATAATGTGCACGTCCAACAAGGATTCAATGGTAAGCTTTATTATAGAAAACCTCTTTTATATTTTATATAAAAGACTGAAGAGGTTCACACTATCATGAAAGCTTTTGAGGTTGTGCTGTATTGTACAATGATCCAAATTAGACATTTAAACTTAGAGAATAATGCACAATGCAGCATGCAGCTTTGCCTCAGACACCACATACCGAACATACAAAAGCACGGTGACCAACCAAACTCAGAATGACAGACACTGAGCCCCCGGCTGCCTCTGCCCATTCAGAGTGACGCATACCCTGGACACTGAGCCCCCGGCTGCCTGTGCCCATTCAGAGTGACGCATCTTCAATACCCATAAATGGGCACCTTACAGAAGGAGAGTGTAGTCAGACAGATCCTCCGCGACCGGGAACCCAACCAAGAAATCTGGCACTTCAAAAGATCTAAAAGTCTGAAGTAGGGATCCGACCAGGCCTAATTCACTGCAGGCCGAAAAACAAGAGGGCTGGAATCTGCTAAATCACCTTCGAGGTGTGCATTGCTATATTGTGCAAATGAAAGCTGAGAAGACCCCCAGGATTCCTGCAAGATATAAACACGAGCTGGCTAGCGGCAAGGCTGACGACTTGCAGCTCTCCTCCTTTAGAGGTGCAGGTAAACATGGGGGAGACCGTCTCCCCACCGAAGACCATACCCGTGCAGGGACATGGCGTTCTGCCCTGACGCCCTCAACGCTTGCAACATTCTCCTCATGAAACAGAACTACTAAGAAGATAAACAGCTATATGGTACCGTTTGTGATTCTTTTGAAAAGAGCTGAGATATGAAGGGCGATAATCAGATGAAGATACAAATACGCCAGTTGTCTATCTGAAGCATGAGTACCACGCAGAATACGAAACAATTCAAAAGAATGCATAACAAAATAATACAATGCAATAAAGGGTAAACTATGCAAGACTGTGGAATGGTGCCGACCCGTCAGCTTAACGTACGGGCGCCATTGTCAGAACTCTGGCCCTTTGTCAGTCTGACTGGTAAAGAGAAGCAGCTTGTAAGTAGCAGCTAAATCATCCTACACATCACAAAGTTAGGTCAGCTTCCCAGACCATAGTGTTCACTAATTCATTCTTTATATGGGACACTGGGGGGGGGGGAAGTTAATTTTGAAGCTATAGGAGCAAGTTCCCCTCTTCTCAGACGTCTCCCTGAATATGGTGCAATAGTTTTTGTTGGGAAAAGATGGAGACTATTTAACAGGGCCTGTCTGTCAGGAAGAGATCAATAATCAGCAGACCTGCAAGAGATTTAAAAAAAAATACAAGGTAGAAATGAAGAAGCAGGAGGACCTGTTCTGGAAGCGCCGTACAAACGCAGTATTTCATAAGTGAGGCAGCAGGTACAGAGTGTTTGGCACTGCGTTACGTTACGTTACGTTAAATCATCTTAGCTTATGGGCAACTTTCTGCTGCCGTCGTTCACTCGCCATCTATATAAAAATATCGCAGTTAGTCTTTTTAGATTAGCCCAAATACAGCTCATTCATAATATATTGAAGCTCTTTACATTTCTGAAAAAAATAGGACCAATGATCTGATCTGTATAATATATATATATATATATATCTAACAATACAAATATTGCACAGTTGAACAGTAAAATGCACAAATGGTAATTTGTTAAAAATCACATAAGCACATCATCTGTAAACCAGCAGAATGTTAGGCTGATTTATACACCGTGTCAAACACACTATACTTATTATATATGAAAAGACATAAAAATATGATATGTACATTCCACTCAGAATATGATAAATGTCCCTCACTGTCCTACCGGACCACGCCAGATGGGCGAGCAAGAGTTCACACAAATCAGGTGGCCAAAGGAAGATAGAGTCATAAACCCAAAGCAGGAGACCAGACTGACATGGAGCCTGAGCTTTGCTGAAGCTGAGGAGACCACAGGTCTGACATGGACCCCGTCCAAGGAGGGAAAATGCACATTCACAAATGTCTGGTATGAAGTTTCGCAATGCGTCCTTCAGAACTCGAATGACCAAAAAGAATGAGGTCATGCAGAGTCCTGCTCAGTCACAGCTCAGCGTCCTCTGGACTCAGCGCCGTCTCCTGCTCTGGGCTCCGTCAGGCCCATCATGCTAACAGTCAGAGATGGGGACACCTTTTTTTGGAAGTTTTTCTTTAAAAACGAAACGGGCCAGGTGGCCCAGAGGACTTCACTAGTCTAACACACTTCCATTGAGCACCATGAACTCCCCCCTACTCCCCCCCCATAATCTGGCCAGATGCAGCCTCTCAGAGAAATGAGTAACCCTCAAACATGCATGCACCCCCCACCGCACGCACGCGACCCCCCGTCCTGGGCCACCGCACGCCCCCCGCCCGTCCCTGCTCACAACAGGCCACAGCTACCAAACGGGGTTCTGCTCTTCTTGGTCCTCTGTTTGTTGGGCCGCAGGCTGATGACCTCACGCCCGTTGGCGCTGCTGTTCTGACTGGTGTTGGTGCCACTGGTCGTGTTAAAGACACCTGGCGGTTTGGGGAACAGAAGGAAGGTTACAGCCAAATCGATTTATCTGGTATCATATTTGGTATCAATGCTGCAGTTTATTACACTACATTATATCCACCAATTACAATTACAAATTGCAGGAGGAAGCCATAGCCTCACCCAGAAAGCACATACCAGGAGTCACTTTATTTGCTCTGTTTGACATGATTGCAGTGAGCATTCACAGCACGCACGCACGCACGCACACCTACGGGAGTTGGAATGAGCCCCCACTAGTACCCCACACGTCTTCAGAGGGCCCTCCGACTTCTTGGCCCCACACACGCAGGGCCTTCCTGACGCCTGAATCCCCACGGAACAGCCGGCTTTTATGACAATGCCAGCGGGACTCACCAATTTTATTGCTGGCTGTGTGAACCACTTCTGGCTCCTCTGCCGTCTGCTGCTTCAGCTTCTGCAGGTATTTCTCTGCTAGATATTTGAAAACTGAGTAAAGGAGACAAAGACATGAACAATTCAAGGGCAGTGTTTATGGGACCGTAATGTCTTAGACGTATCTATAAATAGCCAAGTAGAGTCAGAAGATAGTAACTAGCTAGCTGGTTAGCATCACACGCTGCTTCAGCATCTCCTAAGGAACAAGTTCATTTAATGTCTTGTGTGGTGACAAATGAGTGGTTTGACTGTGGTTCATGGCCACTGCCGGCTGGCCCGCTCCCCAAAAGCGAGAGATGCACTTCTCCAAACGAGGCCATGGACGCCAGCAGACAGCACCAGCCCTCGACACGTGCAAGACACCCTCCTGAGGCATAAAGGCAGCAACATTCACCTTCGTTCACGTTGAGATCCTCCTTCACAGAAGAGCGATAAAATCTTAGCTTGAGCCTCTTAGCCAGGGCTTCTGCCTCCTCGCTGCAAGGAGAACGTCAGATTACAAGACGAGAAGCCAAAACCAGCGAAACACCCAGCCATGACCTCAAGGCCTCTGACCACCAATGACATGCATCCGAGTGACGGTTCATTTTCACTGTTCATCTTCCTATGCTGGTGACCTGGCGGTGAGGTCTATAGGTACAAACTCTGATTCCTCAGAGGCTGCTCGGCCATAAAGGGCAAATGATCACCCAGTCACATAATTTAATCTGTCCCAGGGCCAGCTTTGCATTATGGGAAATGACACTGTATGGGGCGTACTTTTTTATCACTGTTTCATCCAGGAGGTCGATTTTGTTCTGCACCAGGACAGTAGGAATGTCTCCGACCTCTGCTTCTACCTTCTCTTTCCAGCTACCGATAGCTTCGTAAGATTCCCGGTCCGTGGTGGAGAAGACCAGCACACAGGCCTGGGCGCCTACGATCAACAGACAATCAAAATATCAGGCAAAGTGGATGCAGCCTTGTGTACAGCCCCCCCTCTTCACTCTGAGGCACCTAATTGGATGACTGAAGTGTCAGTACGGGAACCAGGCCATGTGTGCGCTGACCTCTGTAGTAGGCTTTGGTGATGGCGTCAAACTCTTCCTGTCCCGCGGTGTCCCACAACATCAACCTGACATCCTCGTCATTCACCCTGCACACGGTGAAATACAAATAGAGACATCGCAACCAGTAGGGGGCACTCGTGACCTCCCTCACCTCTGTGGAGTAGCTGAACAGTGGGGCATTATAGCATAACCAAGTGAGAGGACTAATCACCAAAACTAATGTGCAACTATCGGCTGTACACAAACACTAGGGATGCACTGAAATGAAAATTCTTGGCCAAAACTGAAAACAAAAAAAGAGGAAACCAAGGCCGAAGGTCGAACACCGAAACAACGAAAGAAATTATGCCAATAATTAGTACCATTGCATTTATGGCTATGACTGTGTACTAACTTTACTAAAATCAAGGTATTGCAGTTGCATAAATTAATATTAAAGTTTCAAAGAATAAATCAGTTACAAATTATGAAAATA
Organism: Stomatorhinus ivindoensis; assembly: GCA_019775895.2. NCBI lineage: Eukaryota > Metazoa > Chordata > Actinopteri > Osteoglossiformes > Mormyridae > Stomatorhinus > Stomatorhinus ivindoensis. The sequence goes on from JABFEB020000060.1 coordinate 1,212,875, forward strand.
TTTATTTTTCTTTTCTGTGCTGCTTTACTCTCATATCCAGCATGGTGATCGGGATGTTTGGATTTCAGTTGATAAATTAAACACGACGTGGAGAAAGTCTTTGCAGACGCACCCCGTCTTGAAATTTTGGCATTACATGTTTTGCAAATCGCTCTCCGTGGGTCTTTCTCAGATATATTGAAATACGTCCACACCGCAGACATGCTGCTTCAGACAAGCACGTGCAGGCCC
>JABFEB020000060.1:1259355-1272072 GCA_019775895.2 Stomatorhinus ivindoensis
CCCCCCCCCCCCCTCGAACCTGGGACAATTTCTTTAGAAGTCACCAAAAGGTCACACTGGATTGTCCTAAAATAAGGAACCTGAGCTATTCCTGCAGGATAATGGATTTTGTCAAAATGTTTAGCAAAGCTAGCTGGCTAATGGGGTCATGCTGCTTCGTCTGTTATTTCTTTCTAGCAGCTGAGTCAGATGAGCCGCACACAAGCCTAAAATCACAACTACCCAGGGCGGAGGCGAGGAGAAGAGAATCCATTATCCACATGGAGGAAGCCAGCCGCTGTAATCTGTGCCACCGTGTGAATAAGTAATTGGATGTTAGTGATGTTTGATGGCTGTTAAACCTCCGGTGGGAAGGTCCAGGCAGAATATCAAAGACGGGGCAGAGAAATCAAACGTCGAAATACCTGTATTTGCAGTTCCCTGAAATCTGCTTTTAAATGCTTTGGAGAAAATGAGATGCTGTGTTCTGGAGTGAATTCCAGCCCTGAGTTTGCCGTGTTGATGAAGCAGGCTCAACGTCGGCTCATAATCAACTTTAACGGCATGAAGATTCCCCCTGGAAATGCCCCACGCAGCCCAAGCACTCATCTGTAGGAGATCCTCTCTTGATGAGGCAGGTCACCTCTGGGCTCTGACGTACCACCAGACTAATACAGAACCACGTTCAGCACAAGGTACACACCGTTTCTGGATGATTTATCTGCTACTGAAAGGAGCTACCCACAGTGGGTAGGACTTACCATGCATTGTCCAATCACAGTCTGGGAACCAGTAGAATAACCAAAGATGTGTCTGTGATTGGCAGCTCACAGTAACCCCGCCACTATGAGAGCAACTAGCTTGCACTGACTGCTCATGGTGATTTTAATGCACTTATTTGCACTGCTTTGAAAGTAAGCACAGCTAGGTGCATGCTTGCTTAATGGCGGACAAAAAGACTTAACACACATTTTATCCAGATAATATTTAGCCTTACTAGGGAAACAATTTTTGGTGCAAGCATGCATTACAGCCAATGATAAGTGCTGATATGAGTGTTAGTGGTGCAGTTATGCTCCAGTGTGACCGTAGTTCAGATGTAAACTCTGCTGGAAATCAATCCATGGCTCTGTTTATTAACTGCTAAGTGCTGTGATGGGTATGCGTTGTTAAAAATGGTGTAAAAAATATGAGGAGAATCTTAATGGTTGTCAGTGTTTATCTGTGACCGAGAGGGAAATATCTCCATTTTAGCCATTTGTCTCACAGTATTCATTTTCATATTTAATTCCCATATAATTTCTTTCACATTTGCTCTTTACTTGACGTAAAAGTGCTGTACAAGTCCTTTCTTTTGACAGACCTGTCCCAGCTAACAAGGAATGTTACCAGAGCATTCAACCAACGTTATGTGAAAGTCCTATCAAAGATAGCAGAAAACGTTCTTGCTGTAACGTTAATGGAACTTTCTATCCATGTAACACATTTTAATGAAGGTTCTGTAAATGTCAGCTTGATTAAATAATACCTGAACATCCTTTTAACACAATTAATGTTGAAAACCATTGCTTTATATAAAAATATTATTTTAGCTCATGGGAATTTTACCTACACAAAAGTGTTCTGAAGGCAGAAGGAAAAATGATTGGTTCAGGGAGTTAACCAATCAGATTATTGAGGAGGTCGGGTCCAAGCAACTAGAGAATGCGGGACCAACTAATAACATATCATCTTTGTGAAAATACCTGGAACTATTACATAATTTATGTCATTATTTCTGTGGATGTTATGGGGATATGTGATGCACGCTTTGTATAACACATGATCATAAACAACTGGAAATTAAGCCATTACAGAAATGAAGGAAAACAACTGGATAATATACATGTATGTGTGCAGATTATGAAGACATATCATTGTGCACCAGCTGACCACCCGAGGAACAGGTGCAGTCAACATGACTGAGAACTTTATTATAATTGGCATAATTGTTATAATTTTTCAGATGCTAGCAATGTAAATACAGTGGAATCCATGATGTGATCACGTCTGTCTGGGTGAAATTGATCACTATAAGTGGACGATTATACCTGTTTTTTTCTCTTTTTATTTATGTCTCAGGCAGATTACCATCTAATTCACATATTGTAAATTTATTACATAAGGATAAGGTAATAAAATAGACAGCGTAGCTATTTAAAGAATTTTATTGACTCTCAAAATACAGTACAGGTGTTTCAAACGATTTTCAAATTACAGTACTTACTACAGTACTTAATTACTTACGTAATTACGAATTAAATTACTGAACTATGTCTAATTCAAATAGGCCATGATACCGTAACACCGGCGGCTCCTGCTTGTCCCAGCATGCACCATGAGCGTGTGTATATAGCCCCGTGTGTGTTTGTCGGGCTGTGTATCGGCTGTCGCCTGTGCTTTTAAATGTGGTTGTACTCGGTCCTAGCCTGACCCTCGCCTGTCTCGGCCACCGTTTAATTACCCGCCGTGTGTGTGCCTTACTTCCCCGTCTATCCGTGTTATTAATGGCCTTCGTGTTGTTGCCGGTTGTGGGATTACTTTAAAGAGTAACATAAAGAATAACTTCTTGTCAGTCCGGCGTTGTTTTCTTTCGCCGCCACCGCCGCTATTCCTCGGTCTGCTTTGCGATTCAGTACAGTACAATATTGTACATGAATTATAGCTTTATTGTAGTTTTGCCTTTGGATCTCGGTGACTAACTTTTGCATTTTTATTATAAGCTTCAATGAGTTTATATATGTCATTGAGAGAAAATGACTTTCTTTTTTCCGTCATGTTTTCTCTGCACGCAGCATTAGCCTCGGGTAGCTAGCAAAAGCAGACGGGTTACCAAGTAGGCTTATCTAAGTAAAGGAAAAAAAAGTAGCAGTAGTAGCATAGATTTAATTTTCTCTATGTGATGTCATGCATTAAAAAAACCCCAAAATGAACACTGTAAGCGGAATACTTCATTACTATAAGCAAATTATTTAAACGGTATTTGTACAGGAATGATTGTGTCTGAAGTTTTTTGATCCATATAAGCGGTTAATCACTATAACCGTGATCTCTATAAGTAGATTCCACTGTATATGAATATCATTCTATTATCGCCATTAGGGCCAATAGTAAAAATTAACATACAGCATCAATGTTATTTCAAGGTTAAAGTCGCTAAAATATATCGTGTACACACACACATATATATATATATATACACACACACTATCTAATTTAAAGATGAATTCAGTTGTCAATTAATGAACGTGGATCCAGAATTGGAGTTAATGGTGACTGTTGCAGCCATTCAGCCAGTCAGAAATCTATTCCCTTCCCTTCATTTCTGATTTTGTTGCTGTCATTCTACCTTTGGACCGTAATTGCGACTGGAGCAGTTGCATTTATTTCAGCTTTTCAGTATTTTCATTTCAGTATTTTCTTTTTATTGTTATTACTGCGATGTGCTCGGAGGCATCTGGGGACTGGATTGGCCGGGGCTGATGAAGCTGTCGGTCCACTGGGGATGGGGGGGTGGGTTTGTGGGTAGGGATAGCTGGTGCGAATTAATAAGAACCCTCCGGCAAAAAGCACCTTCAGAACCAGAGAGGTACCAAAACAAAGGATCCTGCGAAACTGTCTTGGTTTCCATACTTGACTCTCACAAAGTCTGCAAAATCAAAATGATTCCATGCCAGCAGGAGTGGCCTGTGGAAGTGCTACAGCACGTAAGAGCCTGCGATCGCTCTGGAGAGAGCCTGCGATCGCTCTGGCCATCAGTACCGCATGAGCGGCAGCCCTTACCCTCATGCTGCAACTCGTTCAACACACATTCATTTAAAAATTCTTGAGTCCGATGAGAATAGTTGTTGACTATAGAGGTTAAAAATATAGCCGAAGTAATTTTCACATGACAGAAGTTACGGTATGGTGTAAATTATATGCACCATTTCTGCCATGTGAACTGCCTGCTAATTAAAGGTTAAATGACACTTCACATTAAAAATATGACAAGATGGTGCGTTGTTGGAGACCCCTGGTAGCAATGGGAGCTGACTTTGAGCCCTCTCTTAAGAATGGAATGTTTCGGGGGGACGGTCCCCTGCTCCTGGACGGAGCAGGAGGGGGACGGTCACCCTGGAAATACCCAGAAACATCTGGAATGTTCTGTTTTAGAGGGGGAGGTGATCATAGCCAGTAACACCCACACTGCTGAGTTACTCGAACCCGCTTCCTTAGCAGCGTGTCTCACATTGTCTCACTGCTCCACTCTATTTGCAGATATATGTAGTTGCTTCATATCTGAATAATTACTGGTGCAAATACTGATTGTTCATACTGTATTTTATATTTGTATTATTGTCTTTGAATTATTTATGTGTCTTTACTCATTGTCCTCACAAGGTTCTTTTTCCTTTCGCTAGGCTGTCATAGTAAATAAGAAGCTGTTCTTAGTGATTTGCCTGGAAAGATAAAGGGGTGTGAAAGGTGATCAGAGCTGGAACATGGCGGATTTATAATCCCGAATATTGTCATGTGACATCATTCCTTTTTGAATGCACATTTACTGACGATAATCTGTGCAGTGTCCTTCTTTCATTCTGACAACTTTTAAAAGCCATTTTCCTTCCATCTGTATTCAGTAACTGCCTATCCTGCCTGTGTTGACTTGTATACAATCCCAGGATGCCAAGGGAGCAAGCAGAGGGCTATCGATACCCATCCACTCATATAGTCAGACACAGTGGGCAGTCAAGCAATTTGGACAACAGTCTGTTTCATTGTATGATGAAACCTCATAAAAATTGGAGGATCAAGAATAAATTATTCACAGAAAGGATTCCAATTGTCATGGTACAATTAGGGTTAGGGTTTGGGCTATTATTGAAGTGTCTCATCTAAATTATCCACAGAGGAGTTGATCAGACTTTTTTGCAGTGTCTTTTTGGCCGGACGTGTGACCGGTATGCTGTGTCCGCTGGGTTTTGCATCACCTGAAATATTTAAAATGCAGTTTTTCTGCTCCTCCTTTGTGCCACCTGCCTGCAGCCATCTGCTCCCGAACTCTGGAGCTCCAGCAGCACCGCAACAGAAGCGCTGATGAGAAGATGCCACAGTCCCCAGTCCAGGTACCATGTGTCGTGTCCCCCGTCTCCAGCTCCAGTCATTATCAGAGATGATGTCTCCTGTGAACTTTACAGTCGTGCCTGTGATCTTTTATTAGTGCATGTGCACATGCCTCAGTCACCTTCTTCCATAGGGTCAGTGATTCATTAACACCTCTGTCACACCATGGGCAACCAACTGTGTTGTTTACCATGACTTTAAGTTACAAAGATACTCCTGAATTATGACACCTTTCCATTTCAACATGTCAGTCATGTTTTTTGTTTAAATTTAAAAAGTCCCATTACAGGTCTGTCTTTCGCCACGTGACGTCTGTGCCAGCTCAGCTGGCAGAACAGTGCCCACCTCCTGCCGGTTTTGTGCTGTTAGCTACCTGCCAAACCTCATTCCTTGTGCTGTGGGCCTCAGAAAGGCTTGCTGGGGGAGAATGCCATTTGCCCGATTCGGTACACGTCTCTGTAGGACAATGATTAGGACAGAAACCCAGCTGTTCCTGTAGAACCCAGCTGAAGGGAAGCTCATTTGCTTTCTTTGTCCCACGTGCAGAAGTTGCCGTTTAAACATTCTGTAAACACCATCCCGGTCCTGTAGAGTGGTTAATGACCTGCGAAAAAAGTCGGGGCCTTGTGGAGACCAAATGGAATCACGGTGCATTGATTGGTTCCCAACCATGGAGACGACTTTTGTTGCTGCGGTGTCTTTCGAAAGGGGCAGCCTGCCATTAGTAATAAATTCTCTCAGGCCCTTTACACTCAATCTGTCAGCTGCAGCTATAGTCATATGTAGAAGTCTTCTTTAATTCTCCACTATCATTACATGAGACATTGGGGCAGCCAGTCTGACACAGTGACACCGGGCAGTTAATGACACACAAAGGAGGGGGGGCTTCTGATATCCGGTCCAGGAGCGGGTCCTCACTGTGTCACTCGTTACTGTAGAAGCCTTTGCTCTTCAGGGAACGCCGTGGCTGTGAGGACGTGGGCTGTGATTTATCCCTGTAGCCATAGCTGGTCAGTGTTCTCATCCGTCAGGGAGGTGCTGCTGTTCTTGGCGCATTGGGTAAGAGCCTCCGGGGGGGACGTAGCAGACAGAACCTCAGTGGATGATGCAAGCCAGAGCAGTCAGGCGAGGCCATCCACACCACGGAGCGTCGTGGAGCTAAAGTCGGGGCTTTCAGCCAAGCTGTGTTTGGGCTCTGGAGTGTCCCAATCTCACCCAAGTGCATCATGCAGAGTCTTCTCATCAGCATTTAGCCTCTCACCATTTATGTGCTGCTCAACATCATATGAAATAACCGTACAGCAGAAATATAATGAATATCTTGCCACTTACACTGAAAGGTGGCTTATGCATGACCTACAGACTACAGTGGACGTTATTTCTTACTTTAAATTGACTCAGTTGTGCTTGGTGTAATGCTCTGCAAAGCAATATTCTGAGATATGTACGCGCCCCTGAAATAGACTTATGCTAAATATGAGAACGTGAATTATATGCATCAGTAAAATCTGGAGTAATCCATTAGAGTCGAAGGTGCAAGTGGCGTCAATATCAAAGCGCATGTGTAGGGAACGGGCCGGGTCCACGCCTGGCTTCTGACATCTCATGCTGGCAGCTGGAGGAGTTTTGAATTTTGAAAATGCAGCTCCTTGTGCTGTGAGCTCAGCTCGTGCTGCCTGCTGCTGTCATCCCTATCGGCTCGTGCTGCCTGCTGCTGTCATCCCTATCGGCTCGTGCTGCCTGCCGGCACTTCGGGACGTGTCAATGGTGCATGCAGCTTTCATGTGCTTCTTCTTATTGCATCCTGAATTCCTTTTGCTCCGGCTCATCGGGAAGCAGCGGCTGTTTGAAAGCGGGAGCTCCCCCCCCTCCCCCCCCCACGCCAGCCGGGCTGGGTCGGCCCCGACACGATGCTAAAATAAAGTTGTGCCTCCGTGCGGAAACACCTGCTGTTCACCTGGACAGAATCGGGCAATGTGATGAAACACATGTGGGTGCTTAAAAATAGAGAACTCCCTTTATTCCGCCCCTATAAATGCAATAGCGATTGAGTGTTTTGTGACATACAGTTGGCAAATTTCGGAGTTTTTTACGTAGGTTTTTCCCAATCGTCGATTGGCTTCGGAGACACATTCTTTTAATAGTGTGTTTGAACTGTCACACACACACAAGGTTTGCATCATTAAATATCCCCACAGGATATCCCTGGTCCTGTTTGCCCGAGCCATATTTCATAAAGATATATGCTGGCATCTTGCTCTAACACTTCTAATACCCAATTATAGTGCATAAATCCTATCACTTGCACATTAGGTGCAATATCGTATCGGCAAACATTAATCATAATATAAAATGTGTTTTTCTGGATTTCCACAAATTCAATCAAAATGGATTAATTAAGAAATTTAAATAGTTATTATTAAATAGCATTGTTTTCTTCTGGCAGAGTGCGGAGATGAACTCTTTTCCACATTCACCAGCGATCATTAAAACGTGATGAAACATACATGTACAGATACCATTACGCACACTCACTGTAGGCTAACATGGTCAGGTCCAGATTAGGGAGGGAGATTATTAACATTAAATATTTGGTGCTGCGGAGGCAATTATCAGGATTTAGGAGCCACAAAGTGTGCTGAAATGGGGCGTGCATTTTGACTATCGTCTTTTTTTATGATTAAATAAAAAGGCGAGTCTGGCTGGGTGCCTGTGCAGAGATTGCATTGTTTTGGTATTAATAAGATGAATAATTCAGCCCTCATTGGTAATACATCATTTGTTTTGTTTCCAGCTGTTCTGCTGCCCTCCCACCTCCCCATCTCCTCCCCACCTACTCTCCTACCCCAGGATGGGATGTGGAGGCTGCTGTACCACAAACAGATTCCGGGCCATACATGAGTTCACCTCATCTCTGGCTGTGCGCCTCAGCTGTCGCGCTGGCGAGCACACAGTGCGTTTCATACGAAGAGATTCCTGTAGCCGTCCTGCAGCATGCTGTTTTGCTCTTGTTAGTGGCAAAGGGCTTTGATGTCTGTATCGTGGTATATATGTATAATATTATTACAATGCCATATAAACATAGATTTCTGTTTACCGTTTGTCTAATGTGAAATGCGACGTCATGTCATGTAGGCAGATAGTATGCTCCCGTGCGTCCCTTCCCCTTAAATCAGTGATAATTGCGGAGGGTTTTTTTTTTGCATTATGTAAATGAGCCCACAACAGCCCTGTAATGTCTACCCTGTCAATGTTGCACCGTGGGTCCAGGAAGAACTAAATTTTTTTTCACTGGGTATTATTCTACATGGGGGTGATGACAGTGAAGATTTACTTGACTTGACTTGGACTGAATATAGCTCCAGCTGCCTGGTTTTATGTTAACATACCGAACTACATCTCAACTTATTGGCCTGTAGAACACAGAGGAGGAGATTGGCCCGTCTTCTCTTTTATGTCATCTCTTCAGGGTACGCTGCTCTGATGCACAAGGACATGTCATCAGCTAGGCAAAGCATAGTACCAGAACCATGCTGATTGTGTGTTTACACGTGTGACGTATGTACGCATTGGCCTTTGTCTGTATGTACGCATTGGCCTTTGCCTGTATGTACGCATTGGCCTTTGTCTGCTCTCATGAGCACATGAGCAGTGGATGTTCGTGTTGCCTGCATCCCACAGAATCAAAGTCAAGGCATCCTGCTCAAACTGTGCCAAACCTGGACAACAGCTTACATCTCTAACTGAAAAAGTGTCCTCCCCCCCAAAGGATGACTCCTGACAAGCCACATCCTCTGGATGCTGGGGGTGTCATTCGGAAGCATGGATCTGGGCTGTCGTCCAGTCACCAAAGCCAAATACAATTCAAAAGCGTTCTTTCCAGAGGAGCGGTTCCCAGACTGGACATAAAGATGGATAACTGCGCTCTGTCTGTGCCGGCGTGTTCACGGTGGATCGGTGGCAGGAGCTGTGTGTGACATCTGTGAGGGCGAGACCGCTCTCTGAGCCAGAACATCTGATCAACTTCACAGGCTGATGCAGTCGCCCCCCCCCGACCAAGCCTGGAACACGATTACAGCCTGCCACCTTTCCGATGATGTGTGATGGCCACACTCTGGGGCACTGCTGTTTTTTGTGTCTTGATATTTTTCCAAAATCAGATGTTTTTCCTCTTCTTTGTTTAATGGCGGCATGCAGATGATTATTATTACAATCCAGGGCCACAAGCAGAAGCGCGATGGGACATTGAGGGGTGACTAACTAGTTTAGTTCTGGTGAAAACAGCAAAACACACAATGTTAAGAAGAAAACACAAACCACGGAGCAGCAACAAGCTGTAATTTTCCAAATTTTTTTATTAAATATCAAAGTGAAGTCTGTAAAATACAAAGGTTAAACAGGAGTGCTCATACCTTAAGCTATTATTCAATTTAAAAATTAATAAAAGGAGGCAAATGACCCCAACAGCTCATCGTTTGCACATACTGAGGGGAGCAGAATACAGATTTCTTTGCATTTTGGCTGCATTTCACTCTGCCAGCTCCTCTGTTCTTTTTCATTCAGACGAAGCGTGTTTCGAAATTCAAGCTGATTGTCTTCCTGATGAAATCACCACAGCAGCCAGAGAAGCCGCTCTGCTCCAGGACGACGGCCCATCGCGTCCCAATGTCTCAGCTGGACATCTGCATCAGCCGCGACACAACTACAGAAGAGTGGAAGAATGTGAAGACTATGAATTATGCTAATGCAGCTACTGCAGCAAGTAACCACGGCAACAAAACAGAGCTGACATGCAATTTGTCAGGAACATGTGGCTGAGAAAACGGTTTCTGTTACAGCTGGAGAATGTGGAGTGGAATCACGGGGCGACACAGGCCATCAGTGGGGTGGATAATAAAGTTTTATTTGCAAAATTTAAAATACCATAACGTGCATTACATTTCAACATTTCAGCTGTGCGCTGTGTATTTTGAATCACAGACACGAGTGCGTGACAAGAACAGCAATCAGACAGCGGCGAGGGTGCCAGTTTCTATATCTACAAGCCCGGAAGAAATGCCCTCCGCCCCTCTCCACTGGAAATGGCATCACCCGCAGGGGCCACCTATGATTTGTAAACATTGTTCGGCCGCCATGCTTGATTGGCCCGTAAACATGACGCTACTTGACCCCTCAACCTCATGGATGATCGGGAAAATGAGACGGGATGTAAACTGTCCCCGCGCCGCCGTGCCACTGCACCCTCTCCACGCAGTCCCATCTGCAGGTCACGTCCTTCGCTTCCACTAATTATCACGCCCTTAATGGTACCTGTCCGCCCTGCCTGTCACCTCCCTGCCGAGCTTTGCTGATTTATGATGAAATACTAAAATGACCATGCGAGGCGGGGGGGCAGGGAGGTGGGCACGGGGGGCATACAAGTGGAAACAGATGGTGGCCCTGTGTCACTGTCAGGGGCTTTGATCCTCTGTCAGGTGGCGTTAACTTGTCTTCAGAGAGCCTTTTCCTACCTAAAGCGTCTCAGTCCTCTGTCCTCTTATCCATGCCTTTCCCCTTCCTGCACACGGACATGGAATCCTTTCATATATAATTATGTGATTCAGCAAGGCGGTGCTGATATTTCCTGTAGGAATGTGCGGCTGATATTCCACCAATGGTGCTTTCGTTTCAGCGTGATCACCTCGCGCCCTCTGAATGTCCAGTACCCCCCCCCCCCCCATCTATATGGGCATCAGCGTCAAGTCGCAGCAGATGGGTCAAACGAGAACGGAGCCTAACTTCATTTCATGACGATACCTGCTGGCATCATGTACGAAGCAGCCTACATTTACAGCAGAGAAATTTCACAGGGATGGAAATCAAGCACCTCTGGACACAAAAAAGCCAGCTGCCGTTTGGCCAGGCCAGGCCACGCCCGGAGCCCCACCGGGAAGACCTGCTGGGGGGGGTTCTCTGTCCTTGTGAGTTATCTTTGGACACCGCAGGATGCTGAGCAGAGCCACGGAGGGTGAAGGACAGCTGTACTGCTTATCTAACGAGGCTGCGTGTGCGCGCTTCGGCGACACGCCTGACTTAATCTCACATGCCTTTTTTTGCCATCCTCAGCCTGCTGGGATGCTGCCGGTTTCCTCTCCTGCTCGCTGATACCCATTTGATGACCGGCATCATCATTCTCTGTGGCCAGCTGTTTGCTTTCTCTTTTGTTTTATTCTTCTGTAGTTGGCAGGTTTCCTCCCGCTCTGGCTGTCTGACAGCCTGGTGGGCCGCAAGCCACTCTGCTCTGCTCCTGATCGCCGGTTCCTGGCACCTTGTCCCTACCTTGCTAAAACACAGCACTGACACCGGTGGCAAATGCCCTCCACGTTCATCCACGCTGCCAGAGTGCCGGCCAAATTCAAATCCTGCTGGTGTGATTAAAATTAAAACATTCACTACAATATTAGCAGAGGTTCTGTGGTTTTCTGCTGGAGATGATGGAGTATTAGGACTTCTCATTAACAAGGCAGCCCTGATCTGGATCACAGGATTCGGCAGTAAGGACGCGAAACCTGATCTTGGCGGACATTTTCATTTCCTTGTTAAAGATTCCCTCTCACGGTGTGATTCAAAGTGCAACATAATGCAAATTGATTTCAATACATCCTCTAATGGGCTGTTCTGTAAATAGCATCTCGTGTTCATGTATAATGGGGGGAGGGGTTTCATATCGTAAGCTGTGGTGAATATTCAGCAAGGAGGCCCCCATCCATAAATCCCATATCAGGAGATAAGCACTAATGTAAACCAACATTTTGTGAAATGAGGTGCCTGGATCCTTGACCCAGTGAATAACAGCAGGGGAGTAGTACAGGGGAGTAGCCCCATCTGCTCCCCCCCCAGGGAAGGACTGTAGCTCTGATAAGCTGGTGCAGGCCGGGTGTGGGTGGGTGGGGTATTACGCTTTCAATGAGGAATTCTTTTGACCCCCTCCATAGCTGGCTATGTGAGAAGAGGTCCAGGTGGAGGGAGATTCCACACCCCTTGCGGGAGACCGAGAATACGTACCCATGCTGGACAGCAAGAGGCCCTGTCCAGGGCTCTGTCTCTAAGCTGCATGGGCACCTCACCTCCCCGCCCCCCCTGTATCTCTTAACGCCTACAGGGGAGACAAAGAAACATGTGAACACTTACAGAAAGCATGCCAGGTCACATGACACCCCACGCAGAGGTGAGACGTCTGTATGCAACACCAGACTGAAAGGCCCTGTGAAGTGAAGATTTGTTAACCCTTAAACACTTAAAAACTAACCATTATTAGTGGATACCTTCTGCCCTTGTCAATGGTATTGTGTCTATAGACTCTGATTCTCTTGGCTGAGGGTGTGTGTGTGTGGGCTCTGATTCTCGTGGCTGAGGGTGTGTGGGCTCTGATTCTCTTGGCTGAGGGTGTGTGTGTGTAGGCTCTGATTCCCGTGGCTGAGGGTGTGTGTGTGTGGGCTCTGATTCCCGTGGCTGAGGGTGTGTGTGTGTGGTCTCTGATTCTCGTGGCTGAGGGTGTGTGTGTGTGGGCTCTGATTCCCATGGCTGAGGGTGTGTGTGGGCTCTGATTCCCAT
>JABFEB020000060.1:1272172-1282816 GCA_019775895.2 Stomatorhinus ivindoensis
TGGCTGAGGGTGTGTGTGTGTGGGCTCTGATTCTCGTGGCTGAGGGTGCGTGTGTGTGGGCTCTGATTCTCTTGGCTGAGGGTGTGTGTGTGTAGGCTCTGATTCCCGTGGCTGAGGTTGTGTGTGTGCGGGCTCTGATTCCCGTGGCTGAGGGTGTGTGGGTGTGGGCTCTGATTCCCGTGGCTGAGGTTGTGTGTGTGTGGTCTCTGATTCTCATGGCTGAGGGTGTGTGGGTGTGGGCTCTGATTCCCGTGGCTGAGGGTGTGTGTGTGTGGGCTCTGATTCTCATGGCTGAGGGTGCGTGTGTGTGGGCTCTGATTCCCATGGCTGAGGGTGTGTGTGGGCTCTGATTCTCGTGGCTGAGGGTGCGTGTGTGTGGGCTCTGATTCCCATGGCTGAGGGTGTGTGTGGGCTCTGATTCATGTGGCTGAGGGTGTGTGTGGGCTCTTATTTCCGTGGCTGAAGGTGTGTGTGGGCTCTGATTCCTATGGCTGAGGGTGTGTGCGGGCTCTGATTCCCATGGCTGAGGGTGTGTGTGTGTGGTCTCTGATTCTCATGGCTGAGGGTGTGTGTGTGTGGGCTCTGATTCTCGTGGCTGAGGGTGCGTGTGTGTGGGCTCTGATTTCCATGGCTGAGGGTGTGTGTGGGCTCTGATTCCTGTGGCTGAGGGTGTGTGTGGGCTCTGATTTCCGTGGCTGAGGGTGTGTGTGTGCAGGCTCTGATTCCTGTGGCTCAGGGTGTGTGTGTGTGGGCTCTGATTCCTGTGGCTGAGGGTGTGTGTGTGCGGGCTCTGATTCCCGTGGCTGAGGGTGTGTGTGTGCGGGCTCTGATTCTCGTGGGTGAGGGTGTGTGTGTGTGGGCTCTGATTCCCATGGCTGAAGGTGTGTGTGGGCTCTGATTCCCATGGCTGAGGGTGTGTGTGTGATTCTTGTGGCTGGGCACTGCAGCAGGCATTACCCTGGACCACACACTGGCCTATGCAGTGAACGATGAAGCTCAGCCAGCACCTGGGGTTTGAGAGCCACATTGTGGGCCAGCAGATAAAAGAGCAGGTTCTGTAGAGTGCCAGAAAGACTCGCAGGTTAAACCGGCTGGGCTGTTTGGCAGCCCAGGTAGCCTGGCAGGCTGGACAGCCGCTTAGCCACACGCTGCTTAGCCTGTCGCTAAGCCCCCATAGACACAGAGCCAGCCTGCGGCCCCCGCTAACGTGACAGGTAGCCTCTGCGGAGCTAGCCTGCATTCGCTAGCAGAGCCGCTTGTTGTAGCAGAGTGAAAAACACAGTAATAATTTGGGTGAAGAGCTACTCAAACACTGCTGTGCTTTCAATACCTTTCCAAACATAATTCGGTGCTGATTACACACAACATCTTATATTCATTCCATAAACACCAATCTCCAGAAGCCATAAACACTGAAGTATATGGCAGTAATCCAGCATGTAGAATTTCCTCATGTATATATGTGTCTGCATATTTTTTTCCTGTATATACATATAAATACAGCAAATATATATGCACATGCACATTTGTGATAACTGGTCAATGTGAAGATGGTTTTACCTTTAGAGAGAGCTGCTGTACATGATGTTAAGTAACTGTTAGCAGTGTTAGCATGTAGCATTGGGCCGGTTAGTGTATGGAAACACTGAGTGGATAGCAATGATGGCCCAAGCCATGCTTCATGAACCATTTGCTGCTTCTTCTGAACCCGCAAGATGGTGCTCTCTGTTCAATAAAAAAGTAAGACCGTTTATCAGGGTCAGAACACACAGCAAATAATCCATGAAGCATCGTTTTGGCCTAGTAGACAGTTACTAGTAGATTGCGTGTGGTTAATGTGTTTAACAGCCATTCCTCATGGCTTACCCAGACTGGGTCTTTGCAGCAGTGTTCTGTGTAATGCTGACCTCAGATGAAAGTTCTGCAGGGCACAACAGTTACTCTTTATGCTCTTCTTAGCTACTGCGAGGACGTGCTACATGCTATTCGCCCACTGAGAGCAACTGAGAGGCCTGACAGCGGACGGTGTGACCTGCCCTGACATTAAAGTACACAAACGGTGACTGTACATTTTCTCTTTTGGTGGCGCTCATTTTCACCAGTGCCAAACATCACTGTCCTGCCTTCCAGGGAAAAGAGATCACGTTCAGAGAACAGAGATTATGCTCGCTCCAAAAAAATCAGTACCTGAAAAAAAGCCTCCTTCGGGGGAATGCACAAGTCCATACATAAACCTTTACGGCAGAACTGGCAGAAAGAAGTCCTTTCAATATAGGCTGCAGCCATCTATAACTGTTTTGATTTAATGGTTCTTACAGTTTAAAGTATCTAAAATATACTCTACACCACAGAGAAATTGGCCCTTGGAATACTTATTATACAAAGTGAGCTGTTTAATTAAACTGTTAAAATAAAAAAGTTAAATGCTAATTCCCGTCTGTGGAAGCAGAGCCGATACCGGGCCTGATTTTACCCTGGTTTTAGCTGTTTAGCATTAGCATGCTATTGTCATGAGAGGTGCTACGGCAGAACTTGCCTTGCTCTAAATTAAGAGAATTAATTAGCCTGGGGAAGGGAATGCCGACGTGATGAATCCCCACAAATCTCTCCTCATTAATTCTGTCCTTTGATCTACTAGCTGCTAATGTTGTATTACAAGCAGGGACTCCTCCGGCACAAAGACCATTAATCATTAATATTCTCTCATCTAATGACTCACTGGACACGATCATCCAGACTGGACCTTGAATTAGCAGTCTGTTAAAAAAATGTAAATCCTGAGGGCTGTATCGTGAGCCTCTGGCTTTAGTATTGGTCTTATTATCCTTTCAGACCTCTGTCATCATTCTGTCACGCCAGTCCATCCTCTCATTGATCGGTGCCATCGCTGTAGTGAAGACAAAGGGGATTGTGGGTAAATGAGCTTTTGGCTGTCTCCCTAACAGGCCTGTACCTGGAGCTGAAGAAAGATGACAGTTTCCACCTGTGTTGCACTGATTAGAAAATGTTCTCTCTCCCCCCACTTTTAAGTAGCATGCCCACCGCCATGTGTATGTCAAATCCGTCCAGCTGTAGAGTTATTATTCTAATCAGCTCCCATCAAACAGGGCTATGTATAAATCAAAGTTTACATTTGCATTTATTTGTTTAGCCGACGCTTCTGTCTAAAGCGACGTATGAACGATGCACTTAATCGATCTTACAGATGAATTAGAATGAGCGTAACTGAAAATATTACAGGATTCTACATGTTCTTCCAAAATGCACAACCTGTCTCAATTAGTTTTTTTCTTCCTGGGAAAAAAGGAGCAGTCACATTAGTCACATGGTCTGACATTTTGACAGAGATGAATTCACCCTTGAATTCCGTGGGGGATTTTCACACAATTTGCGCGTGATACACCAAACATATCATAGCCGCCGTCCTTACATGCAATGAAAATGTAAAAAGCCATTCCCCTGTTTGCTTATTACGATTGCTTGCAGACCTGCGCTTAGGTTCAACATACAATCCAAAGAAGCCCTGAGGTACACCTTCTGTGTTTTTCACTGTACCCTCAGTGGGCCGTGACCCAGCCACAGTTCTTACCATGGAAATCAACCATTAATAATGCAAATTAGTAATATATGTACATTATTTCATGTGAAAAAATATGAATGGATTGCTTCTTTACCTTTATTTTTTTACATCAAAACAACCCTACTGGAAAAAGCAAAGTAACTGTACCTATGTGTGAAGTTTTCTCCCCAGACAGAAAGAAGGTGACAGGAAATTACATTTAAAAAGCACTTTTGAAATCTCCAGTAACCTGTCTCCTTTATGACAGATTTTCTCATATAATGTGCAAGGTGTGATTAGTACTTGTGGAAGGACATTACGGTGCTAGGCGACTTCAGAGACCCTGCTCTCTCTGGTTTACTGCAGGCCACAAACACTGATCAAAAAATGGTCATTTTTATGCTGCTTCCGATAAAATCACCAAAAAAACACATCTCTTGGCCAGAACGTGGGACACCATGCACATTCATCATGAGATTTCAAGTGTTAAAGTGAGCTAACTGTGAATGACAGAATAACTGGATGACATCACTGTGTGACGGAGATGACAACCTGGAGGATGCGGAGCTGATGTAAGATATCAATGTGCTTCATAATATTTCCGCCATCTTGAACTTGGCGTCCTCTTGAATTACCACTCTTAACATCAGATTGTCTCCAGTGGACCCACATAAGACCATCCTGGTGGACGTTAGTTCACCTCAACCCTAACAGGACGGATGGATGCATGAACAAGAAGTATTATTAAAGACCTTCTGACATATACCCCATCTCAGCAGGAAGGCCTTCACATCCCGAAGCCTTCACATCACCCCCCCCCCCCCCCCACAAAGTCCCTTCTGTTGTTTTTCCACACTTCCTGTTCCAGCCTCCCGCATGTTCACTATAGGCCCTTGTACCTCCGGTAACCATCTACAGACTCCTGGCCAATATGAGGTGTTAATGCTGAATTCACTCTCTGGTCATCTTTTATCAAAATAAGTAATATTTCAGCACAGCGCTGTCACCTCGCCACACGAGTTACCGCCACATCTCAGCGTTTCACACCAGCGATAAGGGACCCAGGCCGGTCCCATAATGTCAACCAGATTAATATGTGTGTTCCTAATGATCGGCCCTAACCCGAGGCAGGGGCTAATTCGACACAGTTTATAAAGGCGGCCTGGCTCTCTCTAATGTTTGCTTCAACTGCCAATATATTTATGGCGGTGCTGTAAATTTAGGTATGGGAGGGAGCAGAACCAGCTGTCCCATCAAGTCTGCGCATGCGACTCTGGGGCTGACAGCACAGAATCCATTACCAACACACGCTAGGCTATGTAATTATCCAGCTTCCTGCTAGACCATCTACTGCCCCCTTATTTCTTTTTGGGGGGGGGGGGGGTGACATTTCTGCCAATCACAGGATGCCAAGTCATAAATGAATTTCCCACACAGCTGTAGCTTGCAGGTTGTTAGCTGTCTAAATGTTGCCCGTACGTATGCCGATGTGTACGCGTGTCTGTCTGCATGTTGCCCATACAAATCCAAATGTGTCCACGTCTGTCTGCATGTTGCATGTGCGTATGTGTACACGTGTCTGTCTGCATGTTGCTTGTGCGTGTGTGGATGTGTACACGTGTCTGTCTGCATGTTGCGTGTGCGGATGTGTACACGTGTCTGTCTGCATGTTGTGTGTGCGGATGTGTACGCAGTCGCACTTTTAAAAGATCCTGTGCTGCGTCTGCGGCTCCATTTCCACTGATTATTTGTGGAGCTTTAATGAATCTAAAGCCATGCTGAACAATGCGGCCTACATTTATTAAGCACGTAATGGGTGTTTGTGATTATAAGCATTGCAGACCAATGTCTGTTGCACAAAACACATTAATCATGCTCTCACACTCAGGATTGAAGAAAATACAGGAACAGAAAATGAATCTAGTTACACAAACAAACCTTTTTCATGCTTGTATTCATTAGCTGTTCTTTATGAAACTTTCCTTAAATAGGGCTCATTATCATAAACACTGTCATTTATATGAGTAATAGAGGAGCTAGATCTCCCCGGCATTCTATTCCTATACAGTTAGGCCCCGTGTACTCCGTCAGAGTATGACTAGAACGCAGGCATCTTCGTGACGGGCGCCCACCTGCCCACGTGCCAGCCTACCCATGCACCCACCTGTTCCTTGAGCCAGCCTGCCCCTGCCCATGTACCCATCTGCCCACGCGCCCGTCTGCCCATGCGCCGATCTACCCACGTGCTGGTCTGTCCATGCACCGGTTTGCCCACGCGAAGTCATGATGCTGTCTGCTGACGTCACAGCACGGTCAATAGATGTCAGAGCATGGTTAAACATTTTGGCACATCTATACACCTACCACTCGACATCCCTGGGCGCCCTGGCACTCTGTCTTACTGACACCTTTAATCTAAAAGCCACACCCACTCGCCACACCAGTACCTTCCTCCAGAAAATGCTATGCCAGGACTATAATCAGATGAGCTCATTAAACCACGCTGAAACACCTCATGCTGTCAGATTACTTTGGAGGAATGAGAGCCAAACAACTCACACCTTGTGGGGGATGGGTGCAGAGTTCAGGCAGAGTACATGATTGAAGTGGTCGGTCTGAGAGCTGCGGGACCACATTAGATATCATTACAGCATTAGGGGCCTTTTGTGTAGAGTTCCAATGAGCGTTTAGGGGGGAATGGCTGCACTAACAATGTTAGCGACGGCCCGTGCACTCATGACGAAGCAGCCAGGATTCACCCTAGATTTAATCATCATTATTCAATTATATTATTTTACCCTATATTAAGTTCCATAGCTCCCCATTTATTTTGTTCAATAATAACCTTCATGTCAAAGTCAGATATAAGATTGTGTCAGAATTTCATTCAAATTTGCTTTATCTGTTTGAATTTTCATCTCTGAAAGAAAAATATCTGGGAAACGGCCGTAAAATTCGGCCTCTGGCCGAGTGCCCCCCCTCCGGCTCTGCATATCACCTCCCCTTCACAGGCTGCACGTCGTGGATGCTAATCGGCACTGGCTCATGACTCTTCCACCTCATAAATAAATATATAACCAGTTTCATACTGTATATATAAAGTCATCCTTGACAGCATGCTAGCTGATTAGCTGATTAGCATCTGGCTTCCAAGCTGCACTTCATCCATTATAACATATTCCATTTATTATCTCACTCATAATTGTAATTATTCATAATATTATCACTGTAGACAAATTACTGCTGGAATACAATCGGAAACATATGTACACAAGCAGTATTTATTGTCTTTAAACCGAGAAATATCCCGGGCATGATTTCTGGGGGATTTAGCTCAGTGCAAAAAAAAAAACTAAATCTATTTTGTGTTTCAGTAATTAAAGGTTTTAATTAGGCTGACATTTTAATTAAAACCCCAGCACTTGCAATAAAACATAGGCCTACAAAAGCAGGGTGAATTTAGACTGACTGCCTTTTACAATGGACAAATGCAAGCAAAATGTGTTTCTAGCAGTGATATCAACAAAATTTCATGGACAACCTAACCAAAATGGTGCCACAGCACTGCCACCCCATTGGTCCACTGTCACATAGCCTTTAGATCATTACATCACTTTACTGATAGCTGCAGATCAGCTACAACCTACAGCAGATTAATAACAAAACCTTATTTATTGGGATCCAGACCTTTCTATGTTAAATAAATAAATAAATGCCAATAAACGACTTTGCTGCACCACAAACTATGTAACACACTAATTTACTGTGGAAGTTTAGTCAATAAAGACCGCAACATTGCATTTTATGGATAAAAGAGAGAAAGACCAGCTCTGCCCCCCTGTTATTCGGTAATGAAAGTCCATTAACAGCCTACCACCAGCAGAACGACCCCCCTCCCCCCATTGACTGGAGAGAAAAGAGTGCTGAAGTATGCAAATATATTTCTCCAAGAAGTATTTTGAAAGTTCTTTAGGCTTAGGAGGTAGCGCCTAAAAGGACGAGCCAAGCAGAGCTACTGCTCAGCAAAGGCTGGACGGGTCACGGCTCGGCAGAGCAGGTCCGGCCGGCACATCTTCTTGGCTTTAGCCAAATTTCCTCTTAGCTTAATTACACGTTAGCCTGTTCAAAAAATGCTAATATAGTTCGGAATTTGAAATTGTTCATTGGCATTCAATTCTAAGTGTCTGGTGTCCCCCCACATGATGTGAAGGGGAAGACGTGTGCTTGCTCTCAACACTACTTCCTCCTGAATGTTTCCTTTACCAGTGGATGCATATCAGGTCTCTGACGGTGAGTCTTTTTAAAGCTCGCATTTCCTTTTTTCCCCCAGAAAACCACTTAAAAATGTTTCCTATGTATTTAAGGCAGCTTCACTGACTGTTTTACCCACAGTGATGTACAGCTTCTGTTGTTGTACCCAGATTTCTAGGATGACAGAAATTTTAAGTGTGTTCATCTCCGAGTTCCGGTAAGCCTGTCCCACGTTATACGTCAATATCCTGCTCTGTATGCATCCATCAGACGTGTTCAAGACAAACAGTTTCATACATTATCACGGGCCACAAAACAATATTCAAAGATTCAAGATTCAAAGGTTTTATTGCTGTTACATTACACCCCAAGGTTACCTTAGTGACTTTCAAAGTCGATGCAATACAAATATGAAGCAAATGATATAAAATAGACAAAATATTAAAGAAGTAAATATGCAGTGAATATATGTCGAGATAGTTGAACTATTAAAGAGATAAATTATAAAGATGCAGACTGTGAAAAAAAAAACATTTCATGAAGTGCAGGAGTGACAAATGACCATAATTGTAAGCTATTTCATACAGTAGCTTAACTGTGTAGGGAAGGAACTTCTATCTAAGCCTTCAGTCCATCAGCTACCCATCATTCTGCAAAGATTTATCCAGCTCACATAAAACCCATAGAAACACAATAAGTGCCCAGCTGTTTATTTATACCAGCCTGTACATATTTAATACTGTCCTGTGGTAATTAACCGATTTATCTAATTAAATCCAAACAATGCTCAAACTCTCAGCAGTTTGTTTGTTTCAAGTTTAATATCAAATGCAGTCTGTAATTCATGCTGCTACTATATAATTACATAAAAGTAATTTGAATAATTGTTTCTCCAAGTACAACATCCACCATGTACGGCCGCATGACAAATAATGACAACTTACCTTCTGTTGCTTGACTTCAGCGCATTAATTTGCATAATTAGATGTGATCGGAGCGGCACCTTTTACGTTTCGCTTTAATCGTTTTGCCGTGCGCGTCTTTCTGAGCGAGCCAATCAGAATCTGGTCAGGCCCGCGCGCGGCGAAACCGTTACCTCTGGTACCGCGGCTCGCGCGGCGACGACTGCCTACACGGAGGCGGGAAAAAGCAGCTTAACTGCATATTAATTGCCGTTGTGACGCACGATGTGTACAGTGGTTTCTAGTTAATCGCGGGAGTTACGTTCTAAAAATAACCCGCAATAGGCGAAATCCGCGAAGTAGGATTCTTTATTTATAAATATTTTCGTAGTTAGAGCATTGGAAACCTGTTTACGACCTTCTAAATACGGATTTAACATTATTAGAGCCCTCTAGCCATGAAATAACACCCTTTAGTCACCATTACTTTATGACTGCTGGACACGGAAGCAGGAACGGGGAGACGAGAATCAGGATTGAAGGGTTTATTTGGAATCACTCCAAATGCAGGACACAGGAACACGTAACATCAAAACGTCAATGACAGACCTGGGGTTAGAGACACTGACGTGGACTTCAAACTGAATCAAATTGACAGAAAACAGCTGGTCACAATCGGGGCTGCATTTGTGGTTAATAAGGAGGCGTGGCACACAAGAGGATCGGACAGGCAGGGCATGACAATTACACGCGTATTACCCAAAATATTAGAAAAAAATAATAGAAAATAAGAAATTTTAGACGTTATAAATATCATATTGTTATTATTGTACATTTAATTACGACGAGCAAAGATGCTTCCGATGCGTAGTGATCATTTTCATTGTCTCGATCAACTTTTTAATCAATAGACAAAAAACCGCTATAGAGTGAAGCCGGGAAAGTGGAAGCGCGAAGTGGCGAGGGACGACTGTACATCGGAAAAGTGTCTAATAGCGGGTTCTTCTTCGGCGAAGCTGTCAGGGCTGACATTTAGATAGTTTTCATTGCGGCGGTGCCTCGGAACAGAAAGATAAAAGTTTATCGACTTACCCTTTCACTTCAGGCCTCGTCTCGGCTGAGCACCTGAAGACCGGGTACGAGAGCCGCCTGCGGAGAGAGGAGGGCGGTGAGAATGCGGCCGGGAGCGGCCTCAGAGACAGCAGGCACACGGCATGCAAGGTGACCCGGACGAGGCTCGCAAGGCCGGGACCTACGTTACTATCAAAAAAGTAAACCAGGTCTGGGGACGGTGTCGGCGCCTTAGCGTTACAGAAATCAGACTTTACAGGCAAACCTTGGATTGCCCTGTGCCATTTTCACAATGCTTTTGCTTCTGGTTATGTAACATACGTTTAGTTGGGTGAAAAGTAATATTAATTTTAGTCGTTTTATTGATTACATTATTTTCCTTTTCGTTTTGGTCGAGTGATTTTCCGAAGTCTCTAGTTAACATTAATTAGCGGTTTTAAAAGGCCTAGGCACCTATTTGGGGTTAAGTTGGCAAGGTTTACTTTTTTAAATATTAGTAACTTTAGCATTTATGATTGACATACGCAAGATTAGTTATTGTTGGGGTTACCTGATTAACGCTTATTCATCCTGTGAGTCCCGCGATCTATTGTCTAAGCATCAGCTTCGGGATCTACTAGCCGCAAGAGAGAGTTCAGTTCTAAAGGGGCCGTCAGGGGCGCTGATATTTAAAGCTCTGGAGATTACAGATTGGGCTGGACAACAGAGAAAGCAGAGGGAGAGAAGACATGTGTGACAGTGAAGAGTAGTTACGTTAGAGACACCTCAGACTCACTCCGAGGAGTGAAGACGACAGAGTGACTTTATGCAATGTTCAAATGTTGATGGGGGTGGGGGTGAGGTAGGTTTGAATATGCTGAC
>JABFEB020000060.1:1286134-1302738 GCA_019775895.2 Stomatorhinus ivindoensis
ACTGGAGTCCTGCCGTGTGTTATGTACCTCTCACTGGAGTCCTGCCGTGTGTTATGTACCTCTCACTGGAGTCCTGCCGTGTGTTATGTACCTCTCACTGGAGTCCTGCAGTGTGTTATGTACCTCTCACTAACCCGCCATGCTGTGCAAGGCGTCACGAGCCGAAGGAGGGAAAAACCATTCCATTTTCTGCCACCAGGGGGCCATGCTGCACACTGCTTCTCTCCTGTAGCCGGTATCATACTATGTCCTGTCTTAGAGTATAATTATAGAAATAGAAATAAATTCTCTGTGTGTGTATAAATATATACAGAAATGAAAGCTTAATTATCCATTGCATAAACAAGGAAAAATGGAAATTTCCAGACAGTATGTTATTTCCAGACTGCTACGATTATCTGTTTCAACTCCATCTGAGCCCTTGACTCACAGGAGTGCCTTCATTAGTTCACCTGAAAGCCTTTTTTGTGGTGCTCAGGAGCCTTTGAGAGAGACCTTTGAAAGCAGGAGGAGAGACACCCTTGCCTCTGGGACAGATGGAGGGTTTCAGAGAAATATCACTGTGGACCTGCTAATTCACGTACAAGCCTAGAAACACAAAGCCATTGAAAGAGAAATCCCCATTGTCAGCAAAAGGCATGCTGGGTAGACTGCCCAACTACATGGGATGTTGAGCCCACACTGATCTTTGGTGGGGAATCTCACCCTAGCTCGCTTATTCCTAGCAGAGCAAAGCATAAAATCACGTAACCTTACTCCCGGTTTTCCGGGCTTCTGCATCCTGACACTCTGGAAGCAGCCTCCCGTGCTTCTGAGAAGACAGGCACAGCAAGGCAGATGAGCACTAGGAATTGCCAAGAGCTGCATGGTGCCAGCTATCCGCTCGAATCCTACAAAAGCACATTTATGACTGCTGGGAGTCTGTGTCCAACCAAGCTGCACATGCTACTGGCTGCCGGCAGTCCAGATTCCCGCTAGCAGGCTGGGGATGTAGCAGATCCTCCCCCAGGAGCTGCCTGGCTAGGTACATAGGGCCCTACCCAGGAACCACTCACGGTATGCTGCATCTCAGACATCAGCCAGACCGCCTCCCCTTATCTCCCCTTGAGAAAGGACACTTTCTTGCTGCTGTGTGGGAGGAATTCGTTTTTATGTAAGAGAAAGGCAGCCTGTGGCTTTCCCTGATGGGAGTCAATGGGCCGAGTTTAAGCTACATCCGTCCCTCAGAAGAACGGTGTGAATTCCATGTCTGCAGTCCTGAAAAGGAGCCCCAGGGACCACAGCACAAAGACCCCTAAAGGCTTGTTGTCAATAGAACGCTTTTTACATTCTGTTCTTGAGCGAGGGGGAAAATAACCATGGTGAGTGAGCAGCATCAGGGGTCCAGCTGGACATGGCATCTGAAAGGGGTGTCCGGGCAAACACATATTTGCCAGAGGTCAGGAATGGGGGCGTCCGCATACCCTGATACCGTCGGACATGAATAATGCACATTACCCACGCTCCCTAACTCCAGCTGGCGCCGTGCCGCCCCCACCAGACCTTCGATTAGCATTGGGTGCCCCGGCCTTGGCGCAGGAGGAATTGTTGTCGAGTCGATACATGTGACACTTGGCAAAGTAAAACACTCCCAGGTACTAATCAGGCATCTCAGCATCCCTGCGGACATCAATTTGACCCCCTTTTATTAATTGCTACTGGAATCCTGTTCACATGTAACCCCTCCTGGATACAGAACTCTTGTGTTTGGAACAAAGCTAATCAGTTCAAGAAGATCAAAGTTCTTCCTATGGGCAACCAGTAGCTTTTTTTATTCTGATGAAGCAACAAAAACACAAATGGAGAGGAGAAATAGATGGGCAGTCTTTACCGTAAGCGTCGTAGGTGTCCTCGTTTGTGCCGTGGCTGTATTCGTAGTACTCAGAAGCACTGCAATGAAAGAAGATGGCAGTTTAAGTGGGACAGGATGTCTAGAATGTTCTAAAGCTGCCTTGTGCTCACCTCTGATTCGTAACTGAATTTTTCATCTCTGCCAAATGTGGCATTGTAGATTGCAAATCCAGAGAAAGATGGAAAATAATGAGTCTGTGTGATGTACAGGATACAGTTCTGACTTGAAGACCCTGCTGAAGGTGGACCCGCAGACAGACAAATTTCAGAATTACTTCCTAACTTTCCTTGTGCTGACCCATTTTCATGACACATGCTACAGATGCTTCCTCACCCACGGTGCGGGCCTGACGCATTTAACAAGGTGTATTGAGGAAACAGGGCCGTGTAATGCTCCGTGTCCTGCTTTAAGTGTAATGGACCAATTCAGAGAGGATTTTGCAGGACCTGCCATTTTACAGCTCATCTTGCAGGAAATTAACCAGACTAATGAGTTTAATTGATGGGGTTTCAAATTTGGGGTTACGATGCGGAACTGTCCTCCCTCAATTTGACTATGGAATCATTTCCGCTGTCGTCACAGCGACATATTTGGGGTGGGGAATTTGACACATCCATCATGAAGAGAGAGCGAAGGACAACAGTGGGGGTGTTAAAGGCATGCTGGCTTTGATTGATGATCCTTTCAATGAGCTCAAACATGTACACAATTAACAGTTACCTTACTAACGATCCCACATGCTTACTGTTGCTCCCCCATCATGGACTTGGTGGTGTGGGATGTGAAGTGAGGCAGCGCACACAGGAAAGCCATTCATTCCCAGAACAGTACGGCACAATGCAGCACACTGTATCTTTATGGACAGAGCCACTTGTTGCATGAACACCACTGGCATGTTTACTGTGAAGCACTCTATACACAAGGAGCTCAAAATATTTATTATGATTACTCCTGTGATTTTCAGTGAAGGAACAATCAAACGAAAGCATTAAAATAATGGAAAATGAGCCATTATTGATATTTTAATTTCAGAAGAGAATTTATGACTAGGTAAGTAAAAGTGAAAATGAACGACTGAATTAATAAACACATTTATGTACAAAGTTCATAGTTTTCATCAGCAGAAGATGGTTACAGTGGCACGTGTTTAATGTGAGACTGCTGTATTCTGTGAAGACGTCTCTTCAAAACAGTTTAGCTCTTGAGTGATGATGGTTTGTCAAGACGGAAAACGCCTGTTTAAATAGAAAACCTTCACGTCTCAGAGTTCAGCTGTAATCGTTCTGAAAATAGGCGCTGATTGGTTTACATGAATGCAGGAAATGAGTTTTCGATCCAAGTGACTGACAGTTATTCAAGTGCTGCTCTTGGTGGTGACAGAAGTCTTTTGACTGCTGTCTGATTTCAGCAGTGCCACGTCCACTCAGCGCTGCCAGCAGAATAACAGTCGTTTTCAATGTACGGCTGTCAGTGCTGTGTGTGTTGGACCGAGCATCTATATTTCTGGCTGGTTAACCCAGCATGCCTTTGGGTGAGCAACCATTTGGCTAAAAGCATCACATAAAAGAGGAAGAGCTTTACACACAGACACATATAATATGAGACGTTTGCAGGAGGCACTCAGAATTTGGTGAATTTAGTATTTTTAGTAAGTGGAATCTAACATTTTTGTAAAGAATGACTAAATGCTACAGTTAGTAGCAGTTCCAATTACTCTGAAGTAATAACGATATTACTCTTGGGGTCTCACTGTTAAAGGAGGAAACCCCTCCCCATCTCTAAGGTCGCCATTCAAACCACTATATATCTGGGAAAGGGTCTCCAGACTGCTCATCAGAGGTGCCTGGATTCATTTTAATTGGTTCTCAAAATATGAAACAAATTCTTGAGAGCAGCTCCAGAGAATTGCCGTACTTTAACCACCACAGGCAGGCTGGAGAGTAGGAAGCTATAGACTAGGATCCCCTTCAACTTACAGGTTCCTGCAGGCTATTGTTTCCCCCGTGGATACGCACCTTTTTGTCTGACTGCTGTAGGTGTCTTCATAAGTATCGTAACTCTGGTCGTCATACTCGCCGTCATATCCATCGTCATATGCCTGAGAGTGAAAGCGACAAGTCAGCCTCGACACCTTCACAAGGGAGTTTAGTGAAATGCAGGGAGTTCCGTAGGCTGGCTGTATGCCTGGGGGGCCACCGATGTGAATAACTGCTTTAAAACTTCAGTAATTGTTTGTTAAAATTTTAAAAGCTTTAACATGTTAGTTGCATTTCCTTGGCGTGCGTCAGGCCAGTAAGACTTTTTGGAAGGAGCTGAATCGCATTGAGTTGTGTAAACATAATAAGCCCTCGGAGAAATGCACTCTCAAGCCCCTCCCAAAATCTGATCCATAACCAGATGAGGAAAGAGACTAATTGCTGTGTAGCATATTTAAGCGAATTAGTTATGAAATCCAGAGGGCAAGGCATTCCCTCATTTATGAGATTCTTATCCGCAACGAGACGAGTGGTGCCAGCTCTCTCTATCGGACATTAAGCATTGGCTATTTACTAATACAGCTGTTTCCAGAGATGAGGGAAATCAGCTGGGAACATAGTCATTTAGTGGTGCCTTTATGCTCGGGACAATCTGAGATACAACAATACAGACAGAGAGTAAAATATGATAGATTTTCTCATAACGAGATTGGAGTTTTTCTGCTATTTCTACCATTTCCTGTTGAGTCAGACACTGAGGCCAGTGCTAATTTCCTGTCTTCTTTCCTTTCTCTCATTACGAAGGCTGGCACATTCACCGCCGAGGGAATGTCACTTTATACGCTCCCTGAAGGACGCTCTGCAGAACAAGCTCTTCTGATAGCTATGCCTCTTTAAAGATAATTGTAAATCCAACAGAAAGACTAGCAGGGCCTAGGAATTAGAAATCATGCCTTGATACTTAGTTTTATATTTCAATAAACATATTTTATTTTTGCTTTGAGGTATGTCCTCTTGGAAATCATTCTTTGCAGAAAAGAAGAGGGCCTCAGTAGTTAGAGAATGAGTGGAAAAGAGAATGAACCTCTTTGATTTCATGGTTGAGTACAATTTCAAAAGAATTGGCCTGAACCATGGTCAATGTACTACTGTAACTATCACATCTGCCATGCAAATGCTCCAGGGTGTTCTTTTCCTGTCAGCACATTGGCTAACCCAGTGTTCTAGGACATTCCCTTTATATGGTGACAGGACTCTGAGCACGTTGGCTGTCCCTTTGTTGTAGGACATTCCCTTTATATGGTGACAGGGCTCTGAGTACGTTAGCTGTCCCTGTGTTCTAGGACATTCCCTTTATATGGTGACAGGGCTCTGAGCACGTTGGCTGTCCCTGTGTTCTAGGACATTCCCTTTATATGGTGACAGGGCTCTGAGCACGTTGGCTGTCCCTGTGTTCTAGGACATTCCCTTTATATGGTGACAGGGCTCTGAGCTCGTTGGCTGTCCCCTTGTTCTGCGACATTCCCTTTATATGGTGACAGAGCTCTTGGAAGTTCCATGATTACATTTCTGATACTGTGTGAAGTAATTGATTCTGCGAAAATGGGCATTTCTCAAACCTACTTTGAATATCAAGAGGGAGTCATCGTTCAGACTGTCCATAGATGGTTGGGTATTCAACACAATCTATTGGATGATCTCCAGAAAGGTTTTCTTTTATTGATGAAGAAAAAGTTTCACTTTGAGTTTGGGGATGGTGAGTTGGCAGGGTTCGAACATCCGAAAATGAAAGAAACTTCCACAGTCAGTTTTTATGTGAGTGTGGAGTCATACATTGCTCAGTGTTAGAAGTTGTCTTTATGTTGTCTTGCTGCCACTAATTAACACACAACATACATGCTTATGAACTGACTTTCTGACCAATCCCTGGACATTAAGTGGGTTTCTTTCTCAAACTCACAAGGCTTTTGACTTGAAACAAGCACATGTGCCAATATTTCTAGAATGTGAAGAATACAATGGCATTTTGTCAACCATTATGAAGAACATTAAGTTTTGGGAACATTTCAAATATTGGGAGTATTGTTCTTGTATTTCAGAAAAACGAAAGTCTGATTTCTCGCTGATTCTCAAATGAAAGTATTTGTTACGGTAGACAGCCCTAAGCGGCATTAATTAGCTGTCCCAGACCTTGAATATTAAGCAGATAATACACCTTCAGCCCTGACCTCAATCCTGCTTTATATTTAATGATCACTTAAAGCCTCCAAAATGCACATACTGTATGCATTCCACACTTAAATGGCATCTTGACCGTGTTCCTCCCTGTGCACAGACCCTTCATCCTTACTCAAGTGACAGACTGATTCCTATGTCATTTAAGATTCATATTCAGTCTGTCCTAATTAGTAGCAGTGTTCATCACCACTCAAACCACATGTTTGTGCAGGGCCCCCTGTTGGCCAAACATTCACTACACCACGGGTCTCTAACTCCGGTCCTGGAGAGCTACTATCCAGTAGGTTTTCTGTCCTACCTGGCTTCTGATGAGCCACACCTAGCCCTGGTATTTACCTAAGAACAGGTGTGGCTCATCAGAAGCCAGGTAGGATTGAAAACCGACTGGATAGTAGCTCTCCAGGACCGGAGTTGGAGACCCCTGCACTACACCAAATATTAAATTTAGTAAATACAATGGTATCTCAGAACTTGAACTTAATCTGTTCAAAACTCCGGATCGAATCCTATAAAGTTTTAGTTCTGATCGAATTCTCCCCATAATAAATAATGGAAAACCAATTAATTGGTTCCCGGCTCCAAAAAATGACCCCTATATATGTTTTTTTTAGCATTTAAACACAAAACTAACCTGTTAAAACAAGAAGAGCATATACTGTACTAAACACATCTAAGCACATTTATCAAAACAGTAATTTGTACTAGTAAGAAAATAAATGTATCCAAACAATGTGTCATGCCCCGATCGTCCACTCCTTCTGTGTGCCACACCTCCTTATTAACCCCGTGTGGAATCCCTGTGTGATTAGTTGTTTCTGGTTGTTGTCATTAGTCCTCTGTATTTAGTCCGCGTTTCAGTTTGTTTCCCCAGTCCGGTCATTGTATTGTCCGTCTGTGTTTTGCCTGTCTTACCTTTAATTAAATCCAGTATTCCCAGATACCCTGACGTCTGCACCTTTGTCTCCATTCCAACCCTGCTTGGCACGACAATATTATTATAATTAAATGTATTAATGGTTTATTATTAATATGAAAATAATAAGAAATCTTTATTTTTAAATGTATTTATCATATAATTACTGTTACTCTATGTCATTGTCTAAATGTATTTTTACTGTCTAAATATATGTATACACCTAGTGTAAACATGCACAATGCTATCACAGCGAATGCGAGGCTGAGACTGAAGTGTTACCTGTCATGATCTGCCCGTCAGAGCCTCATGTCTGCCACGCCCCCTCGTTACCTCGTGTCTGCTCCTGATGGAAACCAGCTGTTGTCTATCCGTACCTGATTGTCCTGCGTATTTAGTCTGCGTCTAAGTCAGTCTCCCCCAGATCCGTCATTTTGTTTGTACTCAGTGCTTCGTGCTATATCCGTTTTGTATTCCGTGCTTTGTTCCCCGGAGAATAAAACTTCTTTCGAAGACTTCGCTGCCGTCAGCCTGCTCCTTGCTCGTCCGACCGGCAGCCGGCCATGACATTACCCTTTGTTTCCACTGAGAGACGTGTCGCGTGATTCATTTCCCCACGCGTACAAATTATCTTAGGTCGGCGTTCACGGTTTGACTTCTGAGATTCAGATCAAGTTCTAGATAATTTTTTTTCGAATTGGTTGATTCGAAGAAATTTGAGTTCTAATGAGTTTGAGAACTGAGGTACCACTGTATTAAATTTTATAACGTTCCTTATTTGGGAGATGCTGAAGTAGCATTTTCTGCTAACCGGGTAGTTAGCTACCATCTTCTAATTGTTTTTGAAATATCTGGGCATGGGGGTGGGGTGGGCAACCTGACATTTTCAGTGGGGCCCCAGAAACAAGAAGCTGGCCCCTGGTCCTAAATCATTAGTAATGGGACATATGCTTCATAGTGATTTCCTCTACCACAGATCCCAATGTTTTTGCCATGGTCTGGTGTGTAAATATTCCTGTTTCTTAAAAGTTTAGCGAAGCCATGAAATGACTGAATCCTCGCAGCCTGGTTGCATTTTCTATATTGGTATTTTGAGACAAAATGAGGAATGAAATGTGAAAATTGACATGTTTCTGAGTCGAGCTGCATGTGAATAATTTATGTTGGAAGCACAGGTTTGTATGTGGGTCAGATTCCCCAGTTTTCCTGCAGTTAGCTCTGAAGTAAATTTGTAATATACAGTATATTCCATGAATTTACTGATTTGTGTCCTACTTGTTAATGGCCAGCCTGGGGTGCAGTAGTCATTTACCCCAAGCAGCAAAGGGCCAGCTGGTAGTGTGGTGATTAAGGGCATCTACTCCAGGTAGCGCTGGTCCAGGTCTACTGCGGGACCTTTAAGAAAGGTTCTTAGCTATAGTCCAGCTGGCTGAACAGATCAAAATCATTGGATAAGTGTGAGCTAGCCAGCCAAATGTGATGTATGAAGTACATATTCAGTTGTGAAAGTGGTCCCTGCTCTAAACACCTAGATAAATTGGCTGTTTGTTGCCCACGTCAGCTGATTTAGACGCTTTGGTTGGCACATCCCCCCTATTTGCTAGAGGCTTGTCAGGAGGCATATATCAGAGAACATCTTTTCTACAGATGTGTAAGGCAGTTGCTGATTCCTGACATGAGACCATCAATCCTCAGGATACTATCACAAAACTCCTGATTCTAAATGGCTGCCTTGCCATAAACTGACAGCTGACTGAAAATTAGTGGCACCGGAGAAGCTTTTGGAACAGTGCAGTTTTCTAATGTTCTGTGAATGGTTTTTTTTTTACACATGGCTGATTTATTGAGCGGCAACACCCGTAGACACGCTGTCTTGGGTACTTCTGTTATCTCTGAACATGAAGACCTGTGTACAAAATTAAGGATTTACAAGTAGGCCTGTTATGCTGATTTGCAATATAGCATGTACATGATGTTCAGCTGTCTCATCTTACAAAGGCCCCTGGCTCTTTAGGAGGAACATTCTAGAATTAGTGTGAAGTTTGATAGCTGGATTGCGTCTCTGCTCTCCGCTCTTGGTTCCCCTGTTCAGCCT
The DNA here is from genome assembly GCA_019775895.2 of Stomatorhinus ivindoensis. Lineage (NCBI taxonomy): Eukaryota > Metazoa > Chordata > Actinopteri > Osteoglossiformes > Mormyridae > Stomatorhinus > Stomatorhinus ivindoensis. The sequence goes on from JABFEB020000060.1 coordinate 1,295,248, forward strand.
GCCTGTTGTTTTTCTTGCAGATCCTCCTGAAAGCAGAACCAACTGTTCTGACTCTTCTGCAACAGTTAGTACGTTTACATGCACAGCTAAGTGAAGCTACAGTTATAGCTCGACTACACCATTTAATCTGACTACTGGCCTTGTCCCAGTATATATGCACAGGAGGGGAATCGATTTATTCACTGTGTGTATGTCCGACTCCGACATGATAGGTGGAATTATCTGGGTGTTTTAGTCCAACTAAGAGAAATTCGATTTAGTACGATTTCAGTCAGACTAACATGTTTACATGTACTTTAGAAGTCCGGTTTTAGTCAGATTAACACAATAATTCGATTTTCTTTGTGTGGTTGTTAACGTATTGAGTTATGTTCCTGACCTGACATTGTGGAAACTTATAATTTTACTTACACTCTCATAATTACACCCATACATTGAGATTACATATGGCCTTCAAAGGTATAAATGCAAGAGCCCCCCCAGAGCTGGAAGTGGCACCCCCAAGGTCTTCATTGGGAAACAAGTAGCAGGTTTTCATGCTGGCTGGCGAAGCACTTTAAGTAGCTGATTATCTACACTTTACACAGCGGGAGAAACACTGAGAGTGTGTGGATCAGCACGCCTGAGATCAAACTGGAGTCCCTGAAAACACACACCATTCACCTCAGATCCTCTAGGTGGTGTTCCATGCAAACCATGTCCCCCCTCCGTTCCCCTGGGCCTTTTAAAATACCTTAACATTCAAACTGTTCATTGGCATCAATCATCATCCTAATCTGCCCTATCTAATCCAGAACCTGCCACCGTAGAAACGGAGGCTGTATTTTAATTAGAGGGAAAGGGGCTGATTAGCAGCGCAGGCATTCCCCTTTAAAACGGTTTGTTCTTAAACATCCATTTACATTATCTGGGAAAGACACTTTCTCACAGTCTTTGACGGAGACTGTAGCAACCTTTTCATCCACACTTACAAACTGGGGACATTTCAGTGGGTAATTAATTGACTGTGGCCTCTTCACTGTAAGAAACATATTGCTACGGGCACATATATAGTTTGTAAGGCAGAGTTAGCATGTAGTCTTCTGTTAGTGAGGCTCCTTCTGTCAACAACGCAGCTAATCCCACCTTCAGACCTAAAAGACCCAGGCTGTATTTATGATAAAATTTCACTAACGATCCCAATGTGTACAGAATAGGGACTGATTAAGTAATTTGGTGAAATCTCCAAATATGGATGAGGAACAGGGCTGTTAGCTCATTTGCCTTGTTTGCAGTGTCATTAGTTAGAACTCTGCAGAAGCCACTTTCCTGTCGGCTTCTGCGTGCCGTTCTCTTCTGCGATCTCCCAGCAGACTTTGTGCTGGTTCTCCCAGGCTGAAAAATGGCATTATAGGTTCGTTCAGCCCACAGACTGGGACAGATCGCTGAAGTCCATCTCTATTGTGAATTCAAGCAGGTTTAAATGCTGCTCCCGGATAGAGAGCAGCGTGTGTATGAGCATGAACATGGATTTGACTAAATTAAATCTGAGGATTATGTTAGGGATTAAGTTGTTGTTTTGAATCTCAATCCACAGCCTTGTGGTGTGAGCCGTCCCCTAAACGACAAAGCTGTGGTCCCTTTCTGCCTCTTCCGGGACATTCTCCTGCCCATTCATTTCTTCCCTGGTTTCTGAAAAGGCATTAGCAGTACTGACAACAATTGCTGTATATAGTTGAAGCTCAATGAAGCTTTCATATTTCCAGTGGGAAGCTTCTCAGAACTCCCTGGATGTTTAAGCATGCCCCCTAAGATTCTGTAGAGGTATGCTGTCCTCTTGCTACTTAGCTCAATTAATCCGGCTCAGGAATGGACTTGTGGTTTTTGGGGTCCCAATTAAAAAGTCATTTCATGGTCCCCCACTTCATTGACCTTGGGGGCCCAGATAATTGTGTGGTTTGAGTGGTGGTAAACATCTTCACTGATCAGGCCCCCAGCCCTTCACAATGCCGGTGTGTATCGTACTTATCGAAACTCAATGCTTCGCTCAGAAAGCCCAGTGCTTTCATTTGTGTAACATTTACAAGGACTCCTGGACCTCACTGCATGGAAAGCAAGCCCCCCCTAATGGAGCCCCATTCTTACATTTTAAAATTCGGCAGGAAAACCAATTAACTCCAGCTCCTTTGAACAAGCCAAGAAGAAATAAATCAAGCGCTAACGCACGGGTGGAGGGCTGGGGCCTGCTGTAATTAGGATGGGGGGCGCTCAATGCCTCTGTAGTGCTACTTCACTGTCAGCTGACAGCCCCACCCAGAACAGCCAGGGAGAGAGAAATGAGGACCCGGCCTAAACACAGAAATAGCAGCTAATTGCCCAGGTCTGCAGGGATCCGGCTTACGTTAGGGTATATTTTCTGGTTGGGATGCCAATCATTCACAGGACTAGGGACACCATGGACAAGATGCCAGTCCATCACAGGGCCAGGGCACAAGGCAGGGGACACCCCCTGATGGGATGCCAATGCATCACAGGGCACAAGTCAGGGGACACTGTGGGACAGATTGCCAGTCCATCATAGTGCACAAAGCGGGGGTCACTGGATGGGATTCCAGTCTGTCACAGGGCAGGGGACACTCCAGACAGAATGTCAGTCCAGCACAAGGCACAGGGTGAGACACCCTAAACAAGATGCCAGTCTATCACAGGACACAGGATGGGACACCCTAAACAAGATGCCAGTCTATCACAGGACACAGGATGGGACACCCTAAACAAGATGCCAGTCTATCACAGGACACAGGATGGGACACCCTGGACATGATGCCAGTCTATCACAGGACACAGGATGGGACACCCTGGACAGGATGCCAGTCCATCACAGGACACAATGCAGGGGATACGCTGGACAGGATGTCGGTCCATCACAGGACACACAAACACAAATCACATTATAACCAAATGTGACTGACTATCTTTGGACTGTGGGAGGAAATTAGATAAAGTTTGAGATAGAGGGGAAATCTCTACACACAGAGTGGGTTCAAACCCCTCCAGGCCTGGCGTCTGCCCAATGAGGCACCACACCACTCCCATCTCGGGGTGCTGACTTAAATACGATCAAATATTCCGTGTTCGTCTGGGTTTCATCTTGCATTCCACGTGCATACAGTGCTGGCGTATAGTTCAGTTTACCATATCTGGTCTCAGCGTTTCCCATTGAGTATACAGTCTAAGGCCTCAACTGTAAGAGCCCTGGGAGAAGAAGCACTTTCCCTAACCTTTGTGGTGACTTCAGGCACGGCAAGGCAAGCTTATTTATACAGCACGTTTTCAAACACGGGTCATTCAAAGTTCTTTATGTAAAATAAGATCAAGTAATTATGTGACTTTAGTCACATAATATTCTGCTATAGCTGAATGCTGTAGGTCTATGCCAGACTTGTGGGGTCAGCTGTGCTATTTTCCTTCCGTCCACCGCAGGGCAGCAGCTCAAAAATGACCCCTTTCTTTCACATAGCTGCAGACACAGTTTTCCCTCGCTCGCTTCCTCATTGCAGTTTGCATGTTTTCTTCCTTGCGTTGGCATACATCTCCCCTACACAGCCCATAGACGCACGGGTCAGGTGACGTGCAGACGCTGATCTGCCTTTATCGTGTTTTCTTCCTTGTGCAGGCATACATCTCCCCTACACAACCCATAGACGCACGGGTCAGGTGACGTGCAGACGCTGATCTGCCTTTATCGTGTTTTCTGGGGGAGTTTTTGCCCTCTGATGGACTGATATGCCCCCAGGTGGACCTCCCCTTGCTTCCCTCAGTAAGCTATAGATTACACCAGCCTTAGTAGCCTATGTGATTCCTATATACAGATCAGTTGATCAAAGACGATCGGTTGTCCTTTTTTTTTGCCCAAATGACTTATTCATTGCATAAAACGCGACTCTTTGTATGTGCAGAACATTTGAATGTCAATATTATCATATCTGCAAGTACCATGAAATCCTAATTAACTCGGCAAGCCTGACTTAGGAACAATTGTGTCAGAGAAATGTGAATCCTTTTGCCTCCGAGGCTGTTAGCTCCAGCCACAATTAAAATTCAAGACGATAAACAGGCGGTAAGGATTATGTTAAGGATTTTGACAGTACGTCTGTCTAACGAGGCTCTGTCTGTTACTGATTCTGCAGCCGTCTTCACTGATAATAATGTGACAATTACCAAGCTTTGAAAAGAGCTGTCATTAGCTCTTACAAACTAGCTGCGTTTTCAAAGAGGTCGTGTTTATCTCCAAACTCCGCGTGGGTCTCCTCACCCATTTTGAAATGGTAATGTTTACCCCTGCAAAGCTTTGTTGCCAAACAGAAGACTTTGAGTAGACATGTTTGGACCACTCGCCACCAAAACATGCTAAAACATTACAATCAAAGCAGGGAAAAGTGAAAACAAGCATGGAGTAGGACTGACATGCATGGAAACATGTAGATTCTGCTTTGGTTGTGGTTACAGTCCGGTAATGGAATAATAATTTTATTGTTTTTTCATAATTACTTGGTAACATTCCCAGTGTCTGTCATTTGCATAGTGGGACATGCATATTTATAGACTGTTAAAAGGCACTTTGCACAGTGGTGGGATAAATTATAAGAGGAACAGACAGCTTATAATTATTTAACTGAACCCAAATACCCATAAAGCTTCTGCGGCTCACATGATCTGTCAGCTGAGCCATGTGACTAGGAACACAGCACTTTGAACAAGCTGCTAATCCTACCCCCGTGCTTGTTAAACCTACACAGAATAAAAGAGGCCACGCCCAACTTTATACATGCCACCCAGCGTCTCAAAGTCCTGTGCTCTGATTGGCACTGCTCTCACATATGCCAGCTCACCCTTAACATTAAAGCAGCTTTCTGTGGGGATGGCATGTTTCATTTCCTCATGGAGGAAGTGGCACTAAGATGGGCACCCAATTCCATTCTGCAGGGGGAGTCTTCGGTGCAGGCAAATGAATGGGGTCAGAGTCCCACGTTTCTATACCTCTTGGGTCCAAAAAATCAGCTGGAGACACTGTGTGTCACTATAAACTGGGATATTTGAAGTGGTGTTATGAAGTCTTACATGCCAACCCCCTGACGCCTTCTAAATACCAGCCGGTGCTGAACAAACAGCATTTCTGTTCCACACAAAGAGCGTCATATGGGAATATTCCTGTCTATGACTTACCGCATGCCTGCGTGTTCAGATTTAATCACGTCACCTTCTTGTATGATAACACTACGGATTAAATGGCATTATAAACAACACAGAGCGAGTCTTCCTGTGGGAGGTACGCAGGAGCCAATCATGCTCGCAGGGGGCGTGTTCGGTCACTGACGGCCACAGACCAGCACGGCCTTTGCCATCTCAGACATTGAGCCTGTATTTCTTGCTTTGTTGACGCACAGCTGCTGGTGCCTGTTTTCTGTTTCATAGAAAGTGACAAAAACATTCTTCATCACAGCCAGAATATCGCTGCTTGACTGTCGCTGTATGACTATCAAAAAGTGACTATCACAAAGTGACTATTACTCAGAGAAAATCGCCAACTGACTGTCAATGTGTGACTATCACCAAGTGATTATTGCCACCTGACTATCTCCACCTTTCACTGAAGCGGGCGATCACCGCCCCAAATGGGCTTATTACTCATTCCATTTGGCTCTGAAGTTCATTGATTCCTGAGTAAGAAGTAGAGCGTTTAATTATAAATGGACACACATAACCAATAGTGGTAATGATTGATATGGGTATAAAATGCATGGTTTCTGCATGGAGAATGAAGAAATACAGTCTCTCTCACTCCTTTACTGTCAGTGTGATGGACGGCCCTTCACTGCCCTGGTCCTGTACTGGGGATTTGTACAGTCTGCAGCTTTGCACATGAATACAAATTAAATTACACAACATTACACTCTGACATTTGCATTTCATCTGGCCCATCTCTCTGTATACATGTAGGATTGGCCTTTTTCGAGACATGCATCACACAGGTGCTAAAATATCCCCATTCGCACACTCACTTTGTCATGCAGGCTGTGAGTTCTGCCAAACCTCAGATCCAACAAACTGTATGTTTCATGGATGAGAGGGATCTAGCTGTAGTTCCTTGGAGCCTGGGAAAGACGTCGGCTTTCAGGAAGGGGGTGTGATGAACCCTGTCCTTCCTTAGGCATGCGGCATCAGGGAGGATGACTTAATTAACCAAAGACAGACATGTGTGTAGCTGCAGCGCCCCCCAGCAACAGCTAAATATAGCCATGAGTGAATGAGGCACTCCCTGATACGATGTTGAACAATCCTTTGTAAATGAAGGCAGTTTTAATAATTCCCCTCCTTTGTAAACGCACCTCAAAGCCTCACCTGTATTTTTGTTCCCAAGTGTCCATGAGGCTCCAGTGACAGATTCACTTCAGGTTAAAAGCAGGTAGCGTGGAACATATGTTGTAGCGCCGGTGAACCAATGGGCACAGGCCGTAGCAGGCTGCACTGGTCTGCACTGGTCACTTTCGCTGGTCACAGTCGCTGTTCACAGTGGTTGTTCTCAGGGGTCAGACGTCTGGTCATGGGCTTCGGACGAGCAGATGGCTGGGCCGGGCCAGGCCGTGTCCCCCATTAATACTCAGGGATCCCCCTCCCTCACCATGCTAAGAGGCTAATGTCTTTACTCCCTGGTTGTGCCCACGTCTCCACAGCTATGATATCCAGCATCTAAACAGCCATGCTGCTAGCAGTTTAGCATGGTGACATAATAAAAGGCTTACTGCCACCTCTAATGGCCCGTCACTTTTACAAGCCACTGGCCTAGGCCTGTAAGCGGGGGAATTCATAATCAGAGCTCTAGACGGGAGTGGCCCCACTCCGGGCTGTCACTCCTCCGTCTGAGGACAGCGGATGCTGTGACAAATCGTCGCTGTACACAGGCCAAACCAGGCCCCTTCCAGCCGCCAAGAACAGCTCATTTGCCTTGTAGAAACGCTCCTGTCGGTATTTTTAAGTTAAGGTTTTTTTCCCCACATCCAGTATTAATTCAATGTTTCACGCACAGGGGAGATCTCAGGGGAGACCTGATGGTGAAAATTAAAAATGTAAAATCGAAAATGTTTGACTGCAATTACAGGTGTCACTTTCATTATAATAATTTCACAGACCCCCCCAGGACCTGGTTGCAGTCTTCATGTGTGTGGAGTTTGCATGTTCTCCTGCTGTTGTCTCCTCTGGCTACTCTGGTTTCCCCCCACAGTCCGTGGTCTCATGCTGTGGCTAATTAGAGTTACCAAATTCCTGGCCTTGTGCCTCTGGGTTCTGGACGCCCTGCAGGCCTGAACAGGATAAGACGTTTCAGAAAATGGATGAAAGTCCATCCTCCCCCCTGCCAAATGAAGGGGCTGCTTTGCTGTTTCTGGGGGCCTACTCAAAGAGTCAGTTCAGAGCTCCCTGCTCTCCCTAAAATAGTGACTGTTTGTGACCAAC
>JABFEB020000060.1:1418394-1436458 GCA_019775895.2 Stomatorhinus ivindoensis
AACAAATGGGATTTTGACAGCAGAAATTGTTGCCCAAAAATCTCTCCATTTATGTTTCTCTTCCATAAAACTACCACTTTATACGAAACCGTAGAAGCACATATTTTGTTAATCATCCATATTTTAAAAGCCTCGGACTTTACAGAATTGCCGAAAGGTACGCAGCACGTTGTGGTTGAGTGCTGGGGCCAGGTGAATTTCATTGGGTGGGGGTAGTATATTTCTATTTGGTTCAAGATAAATATGTTGCCTTTGTCTTGCTGAAAATATGCCCTTCAGTAATTTTTAATATACAGATGCTTTTCTATTGTAGCTAGAACTCATTGTGTAATAAGCATCTGAAATGTCATTTCTTTTGTTACATAAAATCTTTAACTGCTCTGTCTAGAATGTGATCAATATTTTGCCCTTATTGCCTCTTGACTTCAAACTGTACATCAGTGTCAGTGATATTTTGTATCCCTTTTTATTTCATCTGCATAACTTGGATACTTGATAACTTATGTATTTGAAATGGTGACGTATTAATGTTTGATCAGCTATTTATACTGTAATTGGGAATGTGTGGTGTAGTACTGTGGGAGAAGTTAATTGCCAGTGTTCACCAGTTTGTGAGCGCGCTTGTACATCAAAATAAATACAAAAACCCATTTATTCTGTGCGATGTCTCTTTCATGGCAACACCCATTACAAGTGCAAATCTCAGAATTCCTTTTACTTAATTTTGCCTTGCTCTTAAAGTGTAGACAAAGTATGTCTCTAAACACAAGCAATGTCATTTTGGCTTCCTGGGATCTCGCGAAAGGGGGGTATATAAAATGTACTCAGCATAACAATACTATTCGCTAAGCATAAAGAATGGCTGAGCTGGTCCAGTTCGACCTTATCTTTCAGGCCAGTCCTGTCTGCCCAGTCTCTTAGGATTAGAAATAGACTTTTACAGTTCGATGAATTCACGTGTGATGGCTTCCCCTGAAAACTCAATTTCCCAGAATCAACCGGGATGTTACTACAACGCGCAGATCAGCCTTACAGTCAGAAAGCATTCAAAATGCTAATTTTTAAAACGTTTTCGAGCGACTAATAGCGAAGATCCTCTCCATTGCTAATTTGTGTAGTGACCTGTTTACTATGTCAGCACAATAATTGCTGACATTCAGAAGCATACAAACTAGTGGACGTTTCCAGACTTTCATGTTTTCGCTAACAACATCTCTGATTACTATACGAGTCACCCATGGCATAATAAACCACCGCCTTAAATTTTCAGAGGGGTACACAAACAAAACAAGTTCAGCAGCCCGAGAGGATACGGTCGCACAAATTCGGGTAACAAGGCGCTTCACGTAAAACTGGACCGACATGCAACACCACCCCTATAAACTGGCCCGAGGTATCCCTCAAGGGCCTGAACCTGAGCGCAGAAAGAATCGCTAACGTTATGCGTATATTTTTACTTTAAGTTGCTCGCCTTCAGAAGTAATCATATTCCGTATTCAAATACATCGACTTCAATTTACTATTTAATATATTGTATCTATTATAGACATCTGCTATACGTGTACGAAAAATTATTGCGCATAATAGTTTTAAGTAAATGTATTTTAATGCTGCGTGGTTTAAATAAGAACATCATAGCATTTACTTCGCTTCCACATACCTATGTCCAACTACGGTCTCAGTTCGTTACGGAGGAAGGAGGAACATCGCATTTTACGGCGATTGGGCAGCAAATCAATCACGCCTTTTAATTATTGGTTTACACTGCCGTCTCCTCTTACACGATTGGTTGATGTTAAAAACCCAGGCGGGAGGGGGGCGTTTCAGCATGGAGCCCGCTGGGCCGGCCGAGTTTTGGAGTGAGGGGGACGCAAATCCGAGTGCAGCCGCTGGAATGGCCACAGTTGGGCCGAAAGACGGCGTACGATAGAGCGGGACCCCCACGTAAGGACACTGCATCGCACACCGGCTCGCCCTAACGATCTGCAATGCGCGGCATCGGGTCAGAAAGGTAAAACGGTTTTTCCCCCTTTTTTTTTTTTTTACAACTAAGCCGTTCCCTGGCAGAGCTAGCGGAGGGGGGGCGTGATCATGGCCGGTACTGCAAACAAACTCCGGGCCTCCCCGAGGCGCCTGCTCTAAAGGCCATACGCCGTGTGTCCCTTCCTGGGCCGGCGCGGGCTTTATGTCGTTATCGCTTCCGTTGCTTCTTCTGTCGCTTGTCCAACTAGTAGCCGTGCGATCGTGTGGTAAGTTCACGGCGAAACCGCTGAAATCGAGCGGCAAAGCTAAAGTATGATGAGGCCGAGCTAGGCTAGGCTAACGCAATATCAGGCCAGGCTAAGCTAAGCTAAGCTATTCGAGCTGAGAGGCCCGCCCGGGTTCGACGTTGAGCTTGCTGGCTAGGTGACGCCGTGACCCCCCGAAGTGCTTAGCCGGCTCTCGGTCCACCCTGGCGTCTGGTGGCTGTTTTTAATACCGTGCTTGATGTTAGCCGTCTTCTGCTTCCTGAGAGGCCCGGGCAGATAAGGCAGTATCGGCAGCACCACCCAGGGGAAGTGTGGGCAGAGCGGGGGGGACACAGCTGCCCGATGGGGAATTAACAGGGCACTTTTGGGTGTGACTTTTAAACACCCGCCCTTGTGTTGGAGCGAGTTATACGAGTAACTAGCTGGGCGTTCATGGCGGCGTCCCCCTCCCCGCTAACCGGCCGGTTAGTCCATCACCCAGACGGTTCATAAATACGCCCAGCGTGTTTTTATGATAAAGGGAAGGGGTGGGATATGAGTGGCGTTCTGTTTTAATCAGTATGGTACCGAGCCAGTAGTGTACTGGAGTCGAGTGGGGATTTAGATGGTTTGTCTGTAATTTGTTTGGGGGTTCGTCAAGCATCAGGCCCGATAACATGGATAGTTACCCGTGACGTCGTCTCTTAGCAACGCGTGGTAAACGAGCACGTGTGGACGCGCACGGTGGGGCTGCGTCCACTGCACTCACGCGCATGATTCTCGAGTTGGTATAAAGTTTCACCCCACGCTGTTTAGCAGGCCGTGCTTAATGCCTGCGTGTCTTTCTCACATCTCTATGTTATAACACTTCGGGGCTTGAATGTAAACTTTCTAGGCCTAGGAGTGTGTTTCATACTTTAGGTCTGAAAAACAAGAGGAAAATCTGCCTGGTCCTGTAACAGCAACTTAATTTCCAGTTTGTCCTCTGGTTCAGTGTAGCAGATGCCTAATATTCAATTAGAATCTGCATTGTTATGCATAGTTTAGTGTTATCAGTGAAGTTACTCTGAGACATAAGCAAAAGATACGACCTTGACAGAGTTTCAGCTGGTGTGAAGTTGGATAAGTGTGGCAGAATTACGTATTTTACTTATTGTAAAACTATTACTGGCCATGTTTTTAAATATTTTAAGATGTTTATTAAGTTCATGCACACACTGATAAGGATTACAAATAAACAGTTTTACAGCCCCTTCTTTAAAAATCGAAGATCGAAATGATTCTGAACTTTGCCCTTGTTTGAGGTGAATTCTGTGGGAGGTGGACTTGAGCTGATCCCGTGTGCTGAGTTGGAACAAAAGCCGGCCATTTTGGTAGACAATGGGGAATGACAGGTTGTGTGTGTGTTGTGTGTGGTGCTTAAACTGGGTCCAGTTCTGAGGCCCCAGAGATTCTTGCTGTTGAACCAAAACATTTAGTCATTACTTAATTCTGCATGTGGTCTTTTAAAAACAGACTTAACCTTGCATGTTTACCAATCTTCATGTTATTCTCCAGTATATTCATGCACGTGTCTCCGTTTAAAGTATTTCGATCAGTATTTTGCAACATGTTTTTTTATTACGAAAAAGCTTCCCCTTTTAGAGGCGGTTACTGTTTACCTGTAGCTGTTGCATTTTTCTGTGGTCTTTCTGTGCCTGTTGATGGATGATGAAATGTTGGTTCATGCTACTCTAGCTTCACCTGTAAGTTTTAGTCATCAGATTCTTTCTTTTGTTTTATTTAGGTCTTAGGAATTGCTTGTGCTCCAGGATGTGACATGAAGAAGTGGCAAGACAGGACTGCTCCCCACGGTATGTTTGATGCATCCTTTCTCAGGAATTCATCACCATGTAACATCTTAAGTCTTTGCTTAAATATTGTGTCAGATGTTTTACCCAGTGGCCTTTGGACCAGTGTTCAGTGGCATTTGGTTTTCTGTTGTCACCCCTACAAAATCTTTATATTCTGCCTTGTCTTTGCTCTTGTGTGGTTTTGCTTGCTGCATTCAGTTGTAGTGGAGAGTCTGGGTTTATGACTGGCAGCAGGGGTGGGCGATATTCACAAAAAGACATCCTGATCTTTGTAACACACAGCTGCAATCCACAATCTGAATTGCAATCTTGCTTCCCAGTTTTGAAATGAACAGCCAAGAATATCCAGACTTGAACGAGCCTGAGGACTAATCAGTTAGCACCATTTATAACCCCATATTGACGTGTAATATATTTACACGACAGTTTTCAAAATGGAAATTAAATCCTGAGCTACACTTTATTGTAAATATTAAACATGTCGGATGCTTCAGTTTTCAAGTTGATTGATTAGATTTGTGCTATTACCACTGGAAGTGCTGACCACGGGCTAAGCTTAGAGAACTAAAATATGACTTTGCATGCCCGATTTGCACCTTGTACATCTGTGCAGTTACACTTATCGCAAATGTTATGATAGTAGCTCATTTGTATCAGTTTGTTTCATGACATTTTCACGATCCAACTTGATTGTGCCAATATTTCTTTTCACTACGTCAGATTAATTTCACGGACTGCTTGTGAGTGATCTCCATCACTCAGATGTTCTGATTTTGCGTTCTTTGTGTTCTGTCTGTCCTGCTTATGGCCTGTGCTTGTCTGTTTATGGGTCTCATCACGTACCGCAATCACAGTGGTGGTGACTGTGTAAGTTCCTTCATTTCAGATTGAACCAAACCTATAAGTATACCAGGACACCTTGTGGCTGAATGGCAGAAATTTCACCGGATGGAAATATAAATGAATATTTTAGATGTGGGATACTTGGGTAATAAGTGTTGGTCCAAAACCTGGAAATAGATGACTGGAGTGAACACTTAAAATTACAACCAAAGAGAATTTATTTTCTGTCAGCAGAATCCTTAACATCAGCTATCTAAATAAAGCAACCCCTGTAGTGTGTTGTAAATATAGACAGTATAGTTTTCTGTAAAATTGCGGATGACACAGCAATGGATGGGACTGCCAGAAAATATGTGGTGCAGATGTGCAAGGTTCAAACTGGGCCGGTGGTATGGATCAGGTAGCTACACCATGGATCCTTACTTCGGTCACAAACAATGACTTCCTACTAGATGGCTGTGCTCATTGGCCAAGTTATATCGTGTCTCTGTGGCAGGGTCACTTTCATGTGTGATGTATTTGTAAAAATTCAGTGCGAGCGATCGGCGTGGCAGGTCAGGATATGTGCTAGGGATCGGGTAGTAACACACATTATTGGCCTTCACCATTTTATGTCGAGTTTGGAAATATTAGTAGGACACAAATGGTCACGATCCCTATGATTTGTAAGAAAAGTAGATAGATCACGATATATAAAATCATCAGATCGCCCACCCCTAATTGGCAGATTGTCTCAGAATGTCCTTATTACGTGGATTTGTAGACTGGGAAGTTCTCTTCTCCTGGCCTTTTCTAGCCATTTTCTTCTTCATGCACGTCCTTCTGTTCCCGCAGAGCTTTCGGAGCAGCGACAGCATTCATGGATGGGGTTGGAACCTTTAACCATTTAATTCCCAGTGACCAGTTGGAAGAGTCATTGTTAATAGGACAAAACTTGGAAAGCGAAGCGAGTGATGAGTTTGGAACTGGTCACCACGTGCTGGAAGACTCGTTGAAGAATATGCTCAGTGACAAGGATCCCATGCTTGGATCTGCAAGTGCTCAGTTTCACCTTTTGGATAATGAGGACCCCGGCTATGAGATTGCTGATTCAGCAGGTGCCTCTTGAAGACTATAAGGTTTAACTTCTGAGACTCTGAGTCAGATAGCGGTAGATGCTTTACTGAGGTTCTTGGTGCAGCAACGGCTATGAGGAAGAGGCTTGTTCTGTTATGGTAATGCAAAGTCCCAGCAACCTTTCTCATACTACTAGAGTTGTGAAGTATTGTTTTTAGGGATTTAATGTGTTAAGCTGGTTTCAGTAGTGATGGACTGGTGAACTGATGTAAGCCTAGTTCCTCTGACACCATATTTATGTGATTTGATTATAAGTTTTGGTTGCATAGAAGAAATCGTTGTTTATTGGACAATATCACGTAAGGTTTGGACATTATTCCTTTTTTGTCTAACTGCAGGTCTGGCCGGGATGAGTAAATCAAAAGGTGCGTGTGGTGTTTCCAGATCCCCTGCGACTCGACCCAAGGGCCAAAGAGGCCGGCCAAGGAAGAGCCCTGCCTCGCTCCCGAGGGAGCCTTCCCATGAAGTGCACCAGGGTGAGCTTTGAGAAATGTCCGCTTTGGCGGGTATTCAGCTGCTTGTAGCTCTTAGGACAGAGAAATGCGTCTTTAACCTTCCTTCTGTCTGGGTCTCTCTCTGGATTGTGAGATTGGCTATGCAATAATGCCGTGAAGCAGCCAGGACTTCTGCTTTAATGGTTTCTGATGGGGGGGCTGTTTGATCTCAAACGGCTGTCTTCTGTGTTATTGCCACTTTTAGCTACTGGCACAGAACTGAACATTTGTGTGTTTTTTCCCCCACACTGAAGTGAACCCTGTGGTTCTGCAGAAGGCACCACTTTGCTCTGCATCACCCCAGTGATATTTTGCTATTTCTTTCAGAGCCTGTGGAATCTGGCTTAAGTCCAGCCAGGAGTACAGAGGCTGTCAGCACACCGGCCGGCAGCAGAGCCACCAGAAGATGCGACAGGAGAGGAGGAGTCAAACGGCAGCAACAGGAAGCAGCTGAAGCAGAGGAAGCCCCAGCGGACAGCTCCCGGGATAAGGAGGAAGGAGCTGGGGAAAGCGCAGTGTGCAGCAAAGTCAGACCGTCGATGAACCCTGTCGTGGTGTTAAGGCGTCTGACTGTGACTGTAGGAGGGTATAAGATTGAGCTTCTTCCAGGGCCTTCCAAAGCCCCGTCCACCTCAGCCCCAGGTGCAGTACCTTCTCAGGTCGTCTCCGATGCTTCGGGGAGTGTTGAGGGTGTGAACTTGTCAGCTGCACACGATGGGGCCATAACAATGGCAGATGGCAAAGTGGTTGAACATATGACCTCCGTTCAGGACGTTGGGAAGAGTGACATTGCTGAAGCTCCTGCTGAGCTGGGACCTTGTGTGAATCCCAATGAAGTGCAGGAAGGCTCTAATGTGCTGTTAAGCACTAGTCCTCAAGCCATGGATGTGTGCACAGCTGAGACTGAACCTAATAACCCGTCAGACTTACAGCAGTCAGATTCAGGGAGCGTCAAGGAGGCTAAGGGTATCGACCTGGGTGGAAGTGAAACCCAGACATGTTCAGATGCTAGCAAATCGGTGCTGCTTGATACCACAGCTGGCAGAGACGGTCAGGACCAAAAGCCTCCTGCCCACAAGCAGCTAAAATTGAAGTCGTCACCAGCATCTCCCAAGAAGACGAGCTTGGAGCCCAGCACCTCAAAGAGAGCTGGAACAGAACCGAAGACCCCCCCTCAACCAAAAAATATGGCCAGGGGTGACATCCAGGACATACAAGCCATGAAAGGCAAGTCTGTTGTCACGGGCGCTAAAAGGCGCACAGAGCATCTTCAAACGTACCCGCCTTCCAAAATGCCGAGGGTGCAAGGCAAGAGGTTGGCCAAACCAGATGTTGGCCCCAAATTGTCCAGTCCATTTCACCCTGTGGTTAAAAGGCTTCTGCCTGGAACGGTCAGTGCAGATGGAAGTCAGAAACGGCATCCTGGTGCACAGGCTGGGAATTCCAAACCCCCTCATCTTCCATTTGGGCCCAAGCCAGCCCACCTCCCAAGGGAGCCGTCGGACGACGACGATCAGGAGAAGGTCAGAGCAAAGAAGCAGCTGGAAAAGGCCTCGCAAAGACAGAGGAGCAAAAGTGCCCGGAGCTTGTCTGTGGAAGAGCCCCCGCTCTTCATCCCCGATAATGCCCCCCTGCCGAAGAAGGACGCAGCGGAGGAAGAACCTGCAGAAGGAGACGCCATCTGGGATCCGAGCAAGCATTGTGGTTTCTGCAGAAAGCCTCACTCTAACCGGTACGTGTGTGTGTGTGTCTCTGTGGTGTGTGTCTGTGTGTCTCTGTGTGTGTGTGTGTGTGTGTCCTTTCCTCAGAACGTCACCCAGCAGAACCTGTTTGCAGCGACACCTTAATCTGTCAGACTCTCTGCATGGTGGTTCTTTTTTCCAGATTTTTTTGGATTCAGTTTGAAAATTGTCAGATTTTACTTTGGATGTTCTTGGCTTCAGCTTATCTGCACCTGTTTTGCAATCCCTTCTCTTAGCATCAAGTACAAGGAGCCCAGAGTTGAGAATTAAGTATTAGATGAATCATTTGTATGATTTAATGGAAGTCCCTTACATTTCTTGTCCTCGACATTTCGATGTCACATGTTTAGGTTCATGGTGGGCTGTGGTCGCTGTGATGACTGGTTCCATGGTGAGTGTGTGGGGCTGGACTTGGCAAAGGCCCAGCAGATGGAGAAGGAGGACCAAGAGTATGTCTGCCTTAAATGCTGCGCTGAGGAGGATAAGAAGGTCGAGTCTGAGGACCACGGGGCAGCCTCTGTTGAAAGGCAGGTCAAAGCGGAGCAAACCCCGGAGAACAAGCCTGCTGTCAGATATGAGAAGATCAGCCACCAGCCCTCAGCCGCGGCCGTCAGGAAGGCAAGTGGACGTGTCGGCCATGCCGTCTTTCAGACTTCTGCCGTGTGCATGGTTAACGGGTCCGTGTGGCTTCAGTGTGGGTCATGGATGTACTTCTGGTGTGGACATGTCTCTAACAACAGCCACATTTCAGTTCTTTATGTAGTTGTCTGTAGAGAAGCTTAATGCCTCTGTTTTGTTTAAATGTTTTTTTTAGACATAGTCCACATGGGTCATTGATCTTCCTTGCCCTCAAGGTGGCGCTGTGCTCTCTGCATTACCCAGCCACCGTAATTGTATGTGAAACTGTCAAATTTGATTGACTGACTTAAGCGAAGCACAGGACTATTGCCGTCCTGTTAAGGGTAAATGGCAGCAGCATGTGAGCCACTTATGTACAACTCACCAGTTTGAGCACTATGAAGGGAACGCTGGAGACCTGAATGATAATGCAGAAACATTCTGTCCTCTAGTGAATTATGGTGACTGACATGTAATATTCCTGTAACCTGCCCAGTAATGAAGGGTCTGTAAGTTCCAATCTCCTTTTTTGAGTCACTAATAATTTGGTGTTGGGTATCCAAGGTGCTACGTGTAAGCCCCACCCAGATACAGGCCTAGTTCATATTTTACACTTTCCATGTGCACTTCCGGTCTGGGACAGTCGTCCGCACGGCAGCTTGTGTTCATACAGTGGTTGCAGATGGTTGTGGTCGGCGCATGCATATTGCAATGATATATACCTCCAGACCAGCAGATGTCGTCTCATAGGTCTGCATGAAACTTACACAAAAGCAAAATATTAGTAAATATTAATAAAACTATTGCAAGTGATTGTAAAATTATTAAAAATATTTCCTCACGCTGACCTCTTGGGGGTGCTGTAGTAATTAATAGTCATTAATCTTGAACAAATGTAGATTAGGGGTTTCCAGAGCTATTGATGTTTATTGTTTTAAGTTGAACAAATTGAAAGGACTAAATTAGTCCGACTAATTTTGCATATATGCCACCCACTGGATGTACGTAGTCAGGATCTTGCACATGCAGTCGACTGCAACTGAAAGCGCATGCAGGAAAGTGTAGTATGAATTAGTATGAATTGGCCTTAAGGTGTGATGTCAAATTGAGATGCACGTCACCCGTGCAGTTCTGTTGTCATAACTCCCGAAAGGCATTTGCCCTCTGACAACATCTAAGCATTGAAGTGTGATGAAATATGAGTGTTTTGTATTTAAGAGATCTACTGAATCTTCTGTTCTGCTCCAGGACTGTCTGGAAAGGAAGTCTCAAGAAGACAGAGATGGAGAGAGCAGAGCGGCATCTGCTTCGGACCAAAAAGCCCATGTGCCCAGGCGCCCTCACGCTTCAGGGGACGCGACACACAAGAGTGGTATGGAAGCTTCGCTCCTTTTTCTCTCTTCTCCTGCTGTTATCAGGTGGAGGGTAACAGGCCTTTCATTGCACATCCGCAGGAGCACATGATCGGCAGGAGGCGAAGAAGGCAAAGACCTCTCCCGCGGCCTCCAAGAAGCCTTCAGTGGAGCAGATCCGGAGAAATGTGCGGGACTCCCTCAAAGACATCCTCCTGAAGCGGTAACGGCATCTGTGCCCTTTCCTCCCATGCGTATCGTGCAGCGCCTGTGATGCCACAGGAAGTGACCGTAGCGCATCCCTTTCAGACTGAATGAGTCTGACCTGAAGGTGTCCACAGAGAGGGCGGCAACCGTGGCCAACAAAACGGAGAAGGAACTTTTTGCCTTCTTCCGGGACACGGACAGCAAATACAAGAGCAAGTACCGGAGCTTGATGTTCAACCTCAATGATGCTAAGAACAATGTGAGTGTGCAGCTGTCTGGCACGTTCAGGAATCATGCCTGATATTTGGGTTCTGTTGGGGATCCCAAAAGCCTTGGAAGACCACTATGATAAGTCATCTCTAGAGCTTTCTGAGATGTTTGGTACAGGATTGTAAAGGGCAGTTTAGGCATCAGAAAACAGGATGTGTTTGACTAACTCGGGGTCTGTGATCAACTTAAGTATTGTTCCGTGCAACTTGCTTTGCTGTTTGCTCGTGACCTCCAATAATGTGAAGGCAGGCTCCATATGAATGACCCCCAAGAGGCATTGATCTGGCTTGCATTTCATGCCCTCCCCCCAGGTATTATTTAAACGGGTTCTCAAAGGTGAGATCTCCCCTCACCATTTAATCCGAATGAGTCCGGAAGAGCTGGCGTCCAAAGAGCTGGCGGCCTGGAGACAGCGGGAGAACCGGCACGTAAGTCACATGCCGCCGCTTTCAGCTAACATCCAATCACATGCCGCCGCTTTCAGCTAACATCCAATCACATGCCGCCGCTTTCAGCTAACATCCAATCACATTTCAGAGAATTGACTTTTGGTGGCAAGCAATTTTACTGCAAACACAGCCAGTGGCAGATTAGTCTATGACAACAGCATGGACATTCACGTGTTTCTGGTTTAACTAACCATTGCATTGTTCCTGAGGCATGTTTACTGGTGCCCGGGGCTATTGCCTAGGATAGCTTGTGCATGAATCTGCCTGTGATCACAGCACACTGTAATGCAAATATTCTGCCACACTGTGCTCACTGTTTTATCCCAGAGTAAGTACTTTGTTGGTAATGAAACCACATGTGTGGTTTCATTACCCCTGATTTTATCCGTATGTGCTGCTGTCTAGCGTTGTCTGTTTTTGGGACACTGCAATAGGAAAACATTTTAGGAAGTGTGTGTTTATTATGAATTATGAAGTCACTCGGTATACAGTTATGTAATTTATCAGGACGGCATGGTTTCCCGTGTTTATTTTATTTTGATATTTCGTAATAGACGATTGAAATGATAGAAAAAGAGCAGAGGGAGGTGGACAGGCGGCCCATCATAAAGATCACACACAAGGGTGAAATCGAGATTGAGAAGGAAGAGCCAGAGAAAGAACCGGAACCTGCCAATATTGAGGTAAGGTGGGTGGGGGCCCCCCCGCGTTTGCTGCACCGTGTGCGATGCTGAAGAATGCTCTTTGCTGTCTTCAGCCTGAGCCGGTGTCGAAACCACCAGAAGAACCCGAAATGCCCGTCCCAGAACCTGAACCAGAGAATACTAAAGATACAACCGCCCAACACAAGGCTCACCTCTTTGACTTGAATTGCAAGATCTGCACAGGTATCTGCCACAGCCTTCTGCTCCAGGTGTAGCCAAGCATGTTGACGTCGGTGCAGATTCCCTATTTAGAGCTTCACCATCACCAGCTAAATGCAAGCATGAGGTTACAGCCTCGCTGTTGTCCTCCTGCAGGTCGGATGGCTCCTCCTGTGGAAGATGCCACCACAAAGGTGGTGAAGGTGGCCACTACAGTGATGCGGAGGCAGACGAGCACGGAGGGGGAGGGCCAGACCAGTGCCTCATCTCCGGCTGATGATCTGCCCTTCGGTGCCATGGAAGACAGCTTGGTCAGCCCCAGGGTCTTGTCTTCCATCGATGAAAGGTCTGATTTGTGACTTATCGTGAACGCGAATGTGCACACGAGTGCTACAGCATGATGTTGGTGCTCGTCTGACCTTTCTGTGCGCCTGTGATGTATGGTGTGGCCTTGCTTTCCTGTAGCTTTGGTCCTGACTGATGTTGGATGTTCCAGGTTAAGTGGCAGGGAGGATGAAACCACCTTTTTGGACCGCTTGGAGTTGCTGTGGAAGGGTTTTGTCAACATGCCCTCCGTGGCCAAGTTTGTCACCAAAGCCCATCCTGTTTCGGGTGTCCTGGACCACCTAACAGAGGTAAGTCACAGATGTCACCGACATAGTTGGTGACCGTGCATTTTAAACCTGCAGAAGACTGTCTTAACCTAGTTGAACAAGTGACACCGGTTTGATGTCTTTGGTCAGGATCTGCCCGATAGCATCCAGGTTGGTGGAAGAATCTCGCCACAGACAGTGTGGGACTATGTGGAGAAAATCCGGGCTTCTGGAACCAAAGTGAGAGCGTGACTCATTGATGTGTTGTTTTGACTGCAAGTCGCCGCTTTCCTCCTCCGGAGCTGTGACTCATGTGGCACCCATTCTGGTTCTCCTCTACAGGAGGTCTGTTTGATACGATTCAGTCCTGTAACAGAGGAAGACGAGATCTCCTATACACTGCTCTATGCCTACTTCAGCAGCCGTAGACGTTACGGCGTGGTGGCTAACAACATGAAGCATGTCAAAGACATGTACCTTATTCCTCTAGGAGCCTCAGAGAAGATCCCACACCAGCTGGTCCCATTTGATGGGCCAGGTGAGAGTCCTATCATGAACATGTCAGGTTCAAATGTGACATTCTGGGTGAAGCTGTTCTGGTCCTAGTACATAGTGTAGAATCACAATGCTGATATTTTTTTTTTACATTTTCGGTTGCATGAACCTGATAACTTTTCCTTGTCTGTACATTATTTCAAAGAGACACCCCTGAAATGAAAAGGAGGGTGACATTACTTTTGTGTTGCCTTGCAGGGTTGGAAGTAAATCGTCCAAACATTCTCCTGGGATTAATAATTAGACAGAGGGTCAAAAGGGACTTTGGAGTCCACTTGTCTGTGGACATTCCGGAAGCCTCGTCTGCAAGGTTTCTGCCTGAGAGCCGGACCAAGCTGGATTCCAGTAGTGAGAGTGGAAGTGCCCTCACTGGTGAGGACTACCTGAACTCCTTGAAGGCAGCACGGTCTACGGAGGCCACAAGCCCACAACAGTCAGCTGTGAGTGACACCAAAACTGGGAAACAGCAGCCGGAAGAGGCCCCATTAACCACGGAAGGGAACCTCCATGACACTGCCAAACCGCTTCGCTTCCTCCCGGGGGTGCTGGTCGGTAGGGAGGGGCAGCCCTGCGCCGATACTGCGTCCAGGCCTCTGGGAGCGGTCGACGCTCCTCAGGGTCTAACGGGCAGCACGGAGGAGGCGCCGAACAGGCAGGCTCTGCCGGCGGATGGTACCAGGAGCGGTAACGACTTCAGCAGAAGCCCAGCTTCCAATGGCCTTCGGCTTGACCGCTTCGTCATAAAGAAGAAAGAGCCGAAGGGCAGGAACTCTGAGCCACAGCAGAAAACGGCCAGTCTGGAAGACGCTTTGGGTAAGGGACTAATCAGTGACCCTAACGCTGCCACTGCTGAGAGACCTCTGAAAGCTGAACCTCCAGCTGATTCAGAAGACATCCTTCCAAACCTGCCGAGTCGGGTAGGCCAAGGGCTTGATAAAGCAAGTAAGGTCAATTATGTGGGTCAAGAAGCCAAACACGAAGGGCTGACTTCAATTTCCACAACCGCATCAAACTTTGTCTTCTCCGAGACGTCCAGCATGACGTCGAAAGCCAGCCCTTTGGGTTCAGCTGCTGGCCCAACGCAGTCTCCGAGTGGAATCCTGAAGGCCAGCTCTGAACCGCTGGGTACCAAACCGTCGTCAGCAGAAGGAGATGCCAAGCAGGAAGCCGCCAAAGCAGCCAGCCAGCTCGATTCACAAGAGCATCTGCTGGCAAGTGGGCCAGATGTGCACGTGCAGCCTGTGCCTCACCAGCCAGCAAAAGACACCATCTTGTCATTTGGTAAAGCTGAAGACTCTTCTCCCCGTCTGGTTCTTCCCCCCAACCCACCAACACCTGTTTTTAGTCATGTTGGTCAAGGGCTACCAGTGGCTACATTCCCTCCAGGCCCGGATGCAGAGGTTCAGTACCAGCAAGCCTCTACACCTCTCTTCCAAGCCCCAGACCAACAGGCACAGTCAGGGTTCACCTACTCTGGGGCACCTCCACCGTTTCCACAGTCAAATCCCTCACATCAGTTTCCCAGCACAACGTGGCCCAGCACACCAGCTGTGGGTTTCGAGCACTCCCAACATGTCCCATCTGTGCCCCCACTATCTTTTGATGCATCGAGGACCACGGAGTCCTCAAAGTCACTGCCTACACCCAAGGAGGACAAGGCACCAGAGCAATACCAGGGTGACCCTTGGGATCGGCAGCCACGGCAAGCCGACGATGGCTTCAAGCGGGAGAGCAGCGACCAACACGGCCAGCTAAGGCACCACAGCGAGACTCACCAGGAGAAGAAGAGCAGGCATCACGACCGGGACCGAGAGCATGGGAAGTCCTGGGAGCACCAGTCAGAGAAAGGCGGACACTGGGAAAGGAGCCAGAGCCGAGAGCGTCACCGCGGACACGATGACAAGCACAGGGACAGCCGGGCTCGGCACCGGAGCCGGAGCGGCAGCGAGCACTCCAGGAGCGAGCGGCACCACCGGCAGCATGGCGAGTGGGACAAGCACCGCGAACGGGACCGTGACAAGCACAGGAGAGAGACTTATGACAAAGGGAGGCGGAGCTCAAGAGATGGGGCCAAGGATGGGCGGTCATGAGGTGTCCCCCCTCCCCCACTGTCCGTGCCATCATCCTGGGAAATTCCTTTCTATTGTCAGACTTCCTGACCGTTTAGGGCAGTCATTTCAGTAAGAATAATTACATGTTCATTACGCAGTGAAAGCTTTTTTAAATACTAATAGTATAAGTTGTTGTTTTGTTTTTTGAAAACTGCTGTACATTTTGTAGTTCATATTTTTAAGCGCTTCACATAATGAGCTACTGACTTTAAAGCTGGAGATTTTGACTGACTGGTTTTAACGATTCTGCGCCATATGTAGTGAGCTTCTTCAGTGCATGAACCTGACCCGGGCTGGGGGGGCGGGCGGCGAAACACGTGTAATTAGAAATAAGGACTCTTGAATGCAGCTGTGCTGAATATGCCTACTCCTTTGTAAGTGCACCACTAAAATAAATGTTTTTCTATTTGTTCCTAATGGTGCTTTTGTGTGTTTGCACATGCATCTAGTTTCTGCTGTAAATAAGAGGTTAATCAGCAGAGGTGTAAGTAACAGGCTCTTATTGGAGGTAAGGACCAAGGCTGCTGTGTAAAAGCATTCACGGAGTGTATGCTGTACAGGGTGAGTTCCAGCCATCTCTCTTCAATCTCCTTCATAAACATTAACACCTTCTGAGTTTTGGAGGAACTGTAGTGCCCTTAAGTCGTCATATAAAACGACCTCTTTAAGCTTTCCCGCAAATCCCTGCGAGAACAGGCCGTGTGTTACAACTGACGTGTTCCTGTGCAGCTCGAATCCCCCAAAGTAAAAGATGCCACCATAGTCCAGCGCCACATGCTGCTCTGAAGGGTCGATGTCCTCAAAGACCACCAGCTCGCCATCGATGAATGCTTGCACTGCTGTCCTCTTCTGCACCACTACCAGATGATGCCATTTCTCACAGCACAGCCTGGCACCTCTGTGAACGAGGGGGACGGACAGACTCTCCCCGAGGTTCACGGCCATTTTCAGGTGTCCGTCCTGAAGGCCAATTGCAAGGTAGTCTTCATCTTCATATTCCACTTTGCCCATCCACAGCACCAGGCCGTCGCGTGTGCTGCTGGTGAAGTTAAAGGCAACCTTTGTGTATGTAAGGGTTCTGCTTTGGTGTTTGGGGTCCCTGTACTTCAGGAATGAGTTTCCCAGGAAGCCAGCCGATCTCAGGGACGTCTCTCTCTCACAGTGCATGCCTTCCCATCCCAGCGGGCAGGAGCAGCGGTATGAGGCCGAGGTCAGGTCTGGCACGCAGGTGGAGCCATGCTGACAGAGACTGCTCAAGCAGAAGACTGACAGGCTACATGTGGGCCCAGTCCAAAGAGGGGGGCAGGTGCAGACGGCTGCCTCAGAGCTCACAGCGGTGCAGTGCCCTCCGTTTCTGCACACGTGGAAGCCGCAGGCCGTCCCATCGCAGTCGCCGACATTGGCGCCGTCTAACGCTCCCGTCTCTGAGAGGTCCAGCCGGCGTCCGTTCACCACAAGTTCACGGATACAGCCAGTAAATCCAATCGGCTCGCCGTCCACTGCGTCGGCGGGCAGGTTATCAGAGGTGGGTACGCCCCCCACGAACATTTCCGAGGCCACGTTGAGGATGGCCATACCTGGGGGCGGATCCAGCCTCTCCTCCACGCTGTCCAGTATCAAGTAGCCTCGGGTGCCGTGCCGTCCTGCTCGCACCGTGTGCCAGCTCCCGTCATCCGCATCCACCCCATTGGCTGACTGCAGCCGCAAGGTTCCGTCGCCGAGGTTGTAGCGAAGCTGCATGAAGCCGGAGGTGAGCGAGAGGCTGAAGAAATCTCCTGGGTATGGAAAGCAAAGGTGAGAAGTGTGTATGCTAGTGAGGCTAACTGTACTCTGTTACTGTACGAGTGCCAGAAATGTCACGCAGTACATATTACTGCTTCAGAGCCACGGTCCAGCTGCCGGCATGCGAACCACCATACATCCGCTTTGCTCCCACCTGCTCCCTGACTCGGATGCTGAGCTGTGTAGAACACGAGGCCCTCTGGTGACAAAGTCTGGAACTGCAGCTCCACGTCAGTCCTGTGCTTGACACCCAGGAGTGGGAATGACATCCAGGACGACTGGGTTCCATTGAAGAATGGGTCGCTTATGGCCAGGGCTATGAGCACAAAACACCAATGTTTGGTTTGTTTCTATTATATTAAATGAATGTGTAAGACATGAGGCCTTAGTTTTATATTAATTCGTGTTAGTTTCCCCTGTCATGTCAGTACCCTGTTCTGAGAGTATAGGTCAAACACGGATAACGGAATTATTTATTCTTTCCCTAAAGTACCAATTGGGCAGCCCCCCCCCCCCCTTAAACACACACAGTATTCCCACAATATTGTCAGTGACGTCCCTAACTGGGGTGGCACAGTGGTGCAGGGGTTAGTACTGTTGCCGCGCACCTCTAGGACCAGGGTTTGAGTCTCCACTATGACTCCGTGTGTAGAGTGTGCGTGTTTCCTCTGAGTCTTCCAGTCCACACCCCCCACTCCAAAAACACGCTGATGCTAATGGGTGTTAGTATGCTATTCTGAGGTGTGCATGTGTGAGTGTGGTGGGTGAGTGTGCCCTGAGATGGGCTGGTGCCCTGCCTTGCTTGCACGAGTGACTGGTGGGTGAGTGTGCCCTGTGATGGGCTGGTGCCCTGCCTTGCTTGCACGAGTGACTGGTGGGTGAGGGTGCCCTGCCTTGCTTGTACGAGTGACTGGTGGGTGAGTGTGCCCTGAGATGGGCTGGTGCCCTGCCTTGCTTGCACGAGTGACTGGTGGGTGAGTGTGCCCTG
>JABFEB020000060.1:1702012-1718313 GCA_019775895.2 Stomatorhinus ivindoensis
GCAAATTCACTGTATCGATTATATTATATTATATTATATTATATTATATTATATTATATTATATTATATTATATTATTATATTATATTGTAAACGATTGATTTATTAATCGGCAAGTTACTCAGTTATTGATATGATCGATACGGACAGCCCTAATTGTGTGTAACACAATGACAATACAATCTATTCTTTTTATTGATGATTATTAAGCTATCCCTGCATAGCCACCCAATAAGGAATTTGCATATATCAGGGTGCTGTTTAACTTTAACTGTCAGCGTCTGGTGACAGCTCGATATCTGCCATAAATCTAAAACTAAACGTGGTGCAGCTTTTCACGGACGAACCATCCATAATTCATGCGTGAAGAAGTACGTGGTCAATGCAAGCTTATCAATACTGGGAATGGATTTTTCGGGGTGGGGGTGTTAGGGTTCTGACGTGTGTGAGGAGCATGACCCTGGGGGGTAACCGGCGTGACCGTTTTAATGAGGGAATCGATAAAATAGCTGATCCGAAAGCTACCTAAAGAAAAAAGATCCCCAAACAGCAGCGGCTAATTATCTATAACCGTATCGACAGCTTTCATATGCTTTTCGTGCAGAAATTAAATTGATTAAACAGGGAAGTCGCCATCGTGTTCTATCGGTTTCCGGATGATCCAAACAGCGGCACCCCCAATTTCCAGGATGTAATCTTCCCCAATTCGGTATGCAATTATTCAGAATAAAATGTAGCCAAAAAGAGAACCTAATTACAATGATCTGTTATGTCAGTTTTTAGCATATTTAGAATAATCGAAATCATTTACAATAGAATACCCGAGCAATTCCTGATTTTTAGAGCACAGGGCTGGGCCAAATTTAAATTAATACCCTTCTGCCAAACAGTCTGTGCCTTCATTCAGACGCCTGACGTAAGGCAGGCCGGCGCTGCGTATGCAAAGATAATGAGAAATGCGGGCTGTGAAAAGCTGGTGGAGCGGGGCCGCATTCCACGCGTGTCTTAATTCCACCTCTCTGGCGGTGCTTCCTGTCAGACGATTCTCACAGGAGGACATTAGTTGCTGTGGCATTTTTAATATCATGAAATCCCACATGATACCAGCCGGTGTCACAACCGATAGAGATGTGAGGATGTTTTAATATATAAAGCGTTTTTTTTATTATTTATGACAAATTAAGAATTTGAACAAAGCATTTGACAAACAGATAAATGCGTTCTTGGGCATTTAGGTGCACAGCAGCAACATTTCAGGAAAAAAAACACTTTTTTCAAGAACTTTTGGTGTTTCATACCGCAGGGAATATTTTAAAAATTACCCGTCTGCAGATGCCATAAGCGATTTATGGTTTGTCCTCTAAGAGAGAGGAGACTGCATTGCTATGCAAACCCCTGGATGAGATTAAACTCACAAATGACAACTGTACTGTAGTATTCGTTTTTCCAGAAAGTGGATCTTTCTTCCACTGGAGACACCGAAGAAGATGCCTACAGCTAGGTATTTACATCAATTTAATGTAGCCTATTACTATAATATGTATTATTTTAACAATGCTTTACCGACAAGCACCAGTCCAGCCGTGCAGATGATCATTATCAATCATCTCCGAGAAGTTTGGTCCCTCCTGCGATGCTGTATTAATTCACCTCTGGCTAAGCTGTAATCCCCCATGTAGTCGGGCGTTCGAGTGAATAATTAAATGTAAACTGCCCGGCGTAATTTGTCATGTCACAGGCGGGACCCCGAGGTGCTTTCGCTGAGAGCAGATGCTACTCAGCGTTTCCGCCCCGCAAAGTCCTTCATGTGGGTCACGGTTCCCCAGGCTCGTCCGCGCGCCAGATGGCCGGCGCGGAAGGTGTCTCGGAGAGGCTCTCCGAAATCCCTTGTAGATCAGGGCACCTTCCTGTAAATGCCGCGAGCGCTACAACCAATCACTGGCTGTGCTGTTCAGCCACTGGATCGCTTTGAGTGGGCGTCGAGGAGGGGCGGGTCAGGGTGGATGCTGTCGGGCTGATGAAAAACATCACCTCGTTTGAAGAAGAATTATTCACAGCCTGGGAATCCTGAGTCCGCTATGACTCATTTTAAGACTGCCTGAACATTGCAGACTACATTAAATCTCACTGCTGGTTTCATGTATAGTTTGTTTACCATGCAATAATACATATCGTGCAATAATATTGAATCACGTTATGCTGGGATTTTATTCCACATAGCATAAAGTTGAAATCAAAATAAGCAAATAGTGAAAACGTTCAGTGGGATCTACACTTTTGCCATGACAAGTGTGATTTAAGCAGACCTCATCTATGCAGTCTGCAGGGACCCAGAGTTGGGATTGTCTTTTCAGAAGCCTCACTCGAAAAATCACTTTGCCCCCCTCAGATGTTTCAAAAACGAAATAAGGAGCCAGCGAGTACAATTTGAAGATTGTGGCTAGCTAGCTAGTTATCAGAACACGCCACTCCAGCATCTCCTAAATAAGTGTGTTTCATGAATATTTAGTGTAATGACTGTATCTGGCCAACAGGTGGCCCCAAACCTCAGGGGCCTCACACAAGTGTGCAAGCTTGAGTGGTGGTGAACACCACTGTCGCATGGGCCTGGTTTGGGGCCTCGTACTGAGGTCATGAGATGGGGGGATGAGCAGGAAGATGCAGGGTAACTCGAATGCTGCCAATCCCAACTCCACCTTGCAGATGGTCGCCATCATGGGGCTCAGTGTCGGCCATGTTCTCTCAGTACTGCTGCCATGCGTCACAATGCCAAATACAGATACTTACTGTTCAGAATTAAGAGCTGGCTGTAATGCAAGTCCTGTAAACCAATTCAGCAGGGGCATACAGGTGTGGCGCCACAGGGGTGCTGGCCCCTGCTGAATCCTGATTGGCTCCTGGAAAACCCCCTCCTCTGTCACTTACCCATTCAAAACATATCAATGGCTAAACATTAGGTTGGTCCCTCTATCAATTATTTCCCGTCTTATGTCTACAGTAAAAAAAATCCTCTAATTTGCAATTCAGACACCCAACTGGCAAATCCAGGAGAAAGGAAAGACAGGGTGGACTACAGAGAGCCAGGGCTAGGAATCAGACCCACCTCCCACCCAGGTGTGGTAGCACTGTGCCACACGCTGCCTCAGCACCCTCAGTAGGAACCTCAAAAGCAATCTGATGCATCACCCCAAAGGTTCAGGGAATTATGAAGCTGGCTGAAGTCCATCACCCAAACCTCAGCAGGGAAGAAACTCACAAAAGAGCCCCCCTTACCCAGCTGCACTCTGCAGAACATCTGTCTCTTCAAGTGGGTGGGTTAGCAAAAAACAAAAATCAATGTAGTGTTCAGATTATGAAAGCATTACTACTGAAGGTCTTTGCTTTGGGCAAAATCCAGGAGACAATCCTGGGGGTTCAGTGGTCTAACTTCTTCAGTTAGATGTGAAAATTGTTCTCTTAAAGTGCAACATTCATACTGCGCCTTTCAGGGGGATACCCGGATACAGATATACCTTCTGTACTCGGGGCACCATAAGGAAGAATCATTTTTCTTAGTTTTTTGCCTTCTTGCAAGCTGGAGCAAACTTGATCGTAGAGGGTCGTCACGAATATACTGGACGGGGATTATAAGGGAGGCACTTTTCCGTGTCATTGACTTAAAGCCCACCGCTGCCCACATCCAGAAGATTCCTCACACTGAATGAATGGAAAATAAAAAACGAAAAGTTGACTTAACTTTCAAAATTTCAAGGCAACTCGCTGCATAGCTTTTCTGAGTTTACTCAACTTTGGAGCAAGTCGTTCACTTAAGTCACTGAGTAAAGTCACATGTCTCTCTTTTGTTCAGCTAACACGGATTTTTTCGTTAAATAGACTTGTAATGCTTTTCCCATGTGTGTCGATAATTCATGTTATGTGAGCATTTTCCTGTGAGTTTTACGGATTTAAAGAAGTTTTGTTCTAGTTAGCATTAACACAGTTAATGAAGCAAATGAAGTTGGTCAGACAATTTTTGAAGCAACTTATTTACACTTATTGAATCAACTTTTTTGAGTTTTATTGTCCAGTTAACTAATAGATTTAAGTTATTCAAACTTTTTGGAAGTTGGATTTTTTACAGTGCAAGTCGACAGTGGTCTTTTCATACACGTTATATAACATGCAGACTGTTTCTGGAGGGAAAGATGTTCATCTTGTTACTAATTTGTTTTTGGGCATTATGTAATTTGTGGCAGAGTCTACGGCTTATTAATGCACCTGTGTAAGAACGAACCAGAAGCGGGAGTGAGCAGGATGGCTTCTGGCCGTGGGGGGGGGGGGAGGTTTAGTCAGTATGGGCTGCAGGCAAACGTTGCGACTCAGAGAGTCCTCACAGCATGAGTCTGACAATAATCTGAGGTGACAGTTATGTTCTATCCATAAACTGTGGTGGTCACAGTCCACACCATAAACTGGCGGTGGTCATATTCCGTACCATAAACCCAGGTGGCAGTCAAGTTCCAGCTATAAACCAAGGTGGCGGTCACGTTCCGTACCATAAACTGAGGTGGCAGTCACATTCCATGCTATGAACTGAGGTGGCAGTCACATTCCATACCATAAACCGAGCTGGTGGTCACGTTCCGTACCATAAACCCAGGTGGCGGTTACGTTCGGTACCATAAGCCCAGGTGGTGGTCACGTTCTATGCTATAAACCCAGGTGGCGGTCACGTTCCATGCTATAAACTGAGGTGGTGGTCACATTCCGTACCATAAACTGAGGTGGCGGTCACATGGCGTCTTACCAAATGAGATTTATTCTGTTATTGAATTAGAGCATTTTAAAATATATGGTTTAAATTTTCTATGTCTCACCTTGCTAATGGCAACACATTTGTCGGATTGATGGTTTGACTGAATGGAGTCACAATGTGTCCAGAATGAGCTATGAGCCTGGGGACTGGTCTTCATCTCTGTCACCAGACTAGTCTTCATCTCTGTCATGAGACAGGTCTTCATCTCTGTCATGAGACAGGTCTTCATCTCTGTCATGAGACAGGTCTTCATCTCTGTCATGAGAGTGGTCTTCGTCTCTGTCATCAGACTGGTCTTCATCTCTGTCATGAGAGTGGTCTTCATCTCTGTCATGGGACTGGTCTTCATCTCTGTCATGAGACTGACCTTCATCTCTGTCATGAGACTGACCTTCATCTCTGTCATGAGACTGACCTTCATCTCTGTCATGAGACTGACCTTCATCTCTGTCATAAGACTGGTCTGTATCTCTGTTATGGGACTGGTCTTCATCTCTGTCATCGGACTGGTCTTCATCTCTGTCATCGGACGGGTCTTCATCTCTGTCATGAGACGGGTCTTCATCTCTGTCATGAGACGGGTCTTCATCTCTGTCATGAGACGGGTCTTCATCTCTGTCATGAGACGGGTCTTCATCTCTGTCATGAGACTGACCTTCATCTCTGTCATCGGACTGGTCTGTGTCTCTGTCATCGGACTGGTCTTCGTCTCTGTCATGAGACGGGTCTTTATCTCTGTCATGAGACTGACCTTCATCTCTGTCATGAGACTGACCTTCATCTCTGTCATCAGACTGGTCTGCATCTCTGTCATGGGACTGGTCTTCATCTCTGTCATTCATCTTCACCACTTGGAGTTGCCTGCTTGCATGGACGATTCTTTATTTCTTTTTCTTGCTCTACACACTGACTGCTTCCATGATTCCTCGGAAGACACATTTACCCTGAACTCAGAACACTACGTTACATTCAGACATCATTTTTTATTTTTATTTTATCTTTTCACTTGAAGTAATTCTGGTTAGAGACCTTCCTCTAGGCAATCATCTGGTGGGAAGAGAGTGACCGGCCTTCTGATTACAGCGACTGTCCGGTTGCTAATTCAAAGGACCTGCCGCCACAAATCTTCACATACAAATGTTTCAGCGAACCTTTGCCCATAATGAAGCACATTAACAGAGGTGGGGCTTTTACAGAAGGTGTGTTTCGCCATCTACATACTGCAGACCTTCATGAAGTGGGACTGTGCTGTAAATGACTGCGTAAATCTGCCACGGACTGTATTATATCAAATCACTCTATTTCTCACATCACTTGACACTTAGTAGAAAATATTGCAGATTAGAAGTATATAAAACAAAGAACCAAATATATAAACAGATCTGCAAATTAGAGACATAAAATCAATAAATGTGGCGAACATGCCATTGACCATCATGTTGTCCACATACTTTGAGCAGAAGTGTCCTTATAATCTGCCCCATTGTCTGCTTCCACACACAGGGTCAGTTAGGCTTAGCGCACCACACCTGTGTGCTAAAGATAATCCCAAAGCTCAGCGAAAACGTCAGCTGAGCAGATATATCTGAGAGATTAAACAGGTCTTAGCATCTGTGTTTGCAGTCTTTAGCGAGGGTGTCTGTGAGAGAATATCAGTCCTCTGCAGGTCCCTGGATGCGTCTTTACATTTAATGGCACTTTATGTTCTTGTAAATGACACACAATAAATTTAACTCGTTTCTTAATGAGAATATTTTTCATACCAAGGTCACGTTCCATGCCATAAACAGCAGTGGTGACGTTCCATGCCATAAACAGCAGTGGCGGTCACGTTCCATGCCATAAACAGCAATACTGGTCATGTTCCATGCCATAAACAGCAGTGGCGGTCACGTTCCATGCCATAAACAGCAGTGGCGGTCACGTTCCATGCCATAAACAGCAGTGGTGGTCACGTTCCATGCCATAAACAGCAGTGGCGGTCATGTTATACAGTAATCCCATATCGAAGAATGTT
Organism: Stomatorhinus ivindoensis; assembly: GCA_019775895.2. Lineage (NCBI taxonomy): Eukaryota > Metazoa > Chordata > Actinopteri > Osteoglossiformes > Mormyridae > Stomatorhinus > Stomatorhinus ivindoensis. Next base: position 1,708,824 of record JABFEB020000060.1, read on the forward strand.
TGCTGCCACACCTACAGAAAATTTCTGACCTGATCAGTGTCCGTCCCCTTGCATCAGTGCCTTTTTACCAATACTGCACACCCCCTCCCCAAGTGTCTCCTGTATTTTAGTAAGATGATACAGTTTTATTTGGCTTGCTCTCAGATTCTTAAGTACATCGTAAAATAATAATTCTCAAGATTAGGTCACGGGGAGGGTTTCAATCGTTCAAATAAGGCTGTAAATTGTGCACCACCTAGCAGTGGTTAAATGACCCTAAAGCACAACTTTAAAATAAGCCTGGAGCTGGGAAGGAATTCAAAGACATAGATCTCAACAGAAGCCTTGGCAAGCGAGTGTCGACTGCATCTTCGGCCAAGCAGATGGAATTGATGTCATTGCTTTTTATAAAAATACATTTGCATTTTGGACAGCGAGCCTGATCAATATGGTAGAACGCTACAGTAAACGGGTGTGAAGATGGAGGAGCTTGTTCCAACGCAGCTTGTTTCTCCAGCCCGGCACGGAGCTCTCTCGGGCTCGTTTTGGGACCAGGAGGTAAAAACAGAACTTCCTGCGAGTCGTCAGCACCGGGGGAACAGGTGGCGGGCGGAGCAGGACAGCAAGACCGGCGTGGATGGGAAAGGATGGATCTTACTGCCTACAAACTTACTTTTCATGGCAGTACTTTTAGTTTTTCATAAATCTTTTCTAATGTATTATTTATGCATCAAGTACCCACACAAGGAAAAGAGGCATTTATTTAAGAGCGAATGTGTTGAATTGGTCCCGACGCAGATCTTTCTCGGGCTTTCATAGCTCTGTCTGTAGCTTCTCTGTGTTGCCGGCAGCAAAGGAAATGACCTCAAGGCCCAGAAGGAGCATGAATACCTGCAGACCAAATGCTGGCAAAGATGCGACTACAACTAATGTCACACAGTCTGGAATGTTCTATGTTGCACATAGTTTAAGGTACATCTGCCCCCGTTATTCAGTCTCGCCTTTGAGATTCAGGACAGGATGTGCTGTGAGGGGCCATTGTGCTAGACTGGGTCTGCCCTGGCCAGCACTCTGCGTACCAGTACACACTGTGGGCCACAGACCCTAATCAGCAAGGGCTTATGAACACAGATTGTGCAATGATCTCGTTCCCCATTGGCTTGAGGATTAAAGCAGACTAGTGGTTGGGATATGAGCGAAGGGGGCAGGATTTATTGCTGATTTTTTTTTGTATTCTACATAAAAAAATATGTAAGATGGCAGGAGGAGCAGCAGCTGCATGGGAGCCGATTTATTGTTTCCATGGAAATTGATCCCCAGGCCTGAGTCTGCAAACCCCTCACTCAGTACAACCCAGCTGGCACTGATTGGCTAATTGACTTTTTATGGCTTTAAATTGGGTCAACATGCAGTGGGAAGTGAGGGGTAAGTGGGGAGGAAGTAATGGGGAAACATGGGCAAAGTATGGGGGAGGCATAGAGGAAGTATAAAGTAAGTGAAGGGGAAATGCTGAAGAAAGACGCATGCAGGAAGTGTGGTATAAATGTACAGGAAGTGTGGAGGAAACACACAGGAAGTGATCAAAGCATGGAGAACGTATCTTGGAGGCGAGGCAGAAGTGTACAGGAAGTGTGGGGGGTGCAAAGGAAGTGATTGAAGCATGGAGGAAGTGAGGGGACTGTGGAGGTAGAATGGAGGAAGTGAGGGGGACTGTGGAGGTAGAATGGAGGAAGTGAGGGGACTGTGGAGGTAGAGTGGAGGAAGTGAGGGGGACTGTGGAGGTAGAATGGAGGAAGTGAGGGGACTGTGGAGGTAGAATAGAGGAGCTGAAGGGACTGTGGAGGTAGAATGGAGGAAGTGAGGGGACTGTAGAGGTAGAGTGGAGGAAGTGAGGGGGACTGTGGAGGTAGAGTGGAGGAAGTGAGGGGACTGTGGAGGTAGAATGGAGGAAGTGAGGGGACTGTGGAGGTAGAATGGTATATAACCACGGGGATAAAATTATATGGAAACTATTTCTTTTTGTGTATATTTTCATTTTCTGTGTATTTGAAGTTTAGCATTCTTAGCTTAAACATTTCTACCGCCTCCCCTGTTTCCCTGAAATGGTTGAATAAAAGGGTCCAAACAGGCTCGGATATTGGAGAACCTCAAATTATGTAACTTTCTCAGATGTTCCACAAACACCTTAAAGACCACACTATAAGCCACCGTGTTAGGGCACCTATGCCCCTGTTTAGAAATAGGAAGGCCCCTTTTGATTTCCTTCCTGAAACTTTTACACTGGGGGAAAAGTTTATTTATTATTTAATTTCATTTCCCAGTGTGCTTTCGAAGTCTCCGCACAGGCATCCTGCAGTGTTACCCCTTTGAATACGCCTGTGGATAGAGGTTTGTGTTGTGTTCTTTTAGTGCAGAGGAACAGAGGTATAAGAGCAAAGCGACGTCTGAACAGAGGGTACAGGCATGTGTGATGCCCCAGAGGATTGTGGGATCACTCCAAGGGCTCTTTTTTTGGTTTCCAGGAGAAAAATTTCACTTTTAACTCAGTAAAATATTGTCACGCTGACTACTGCTTAAAGGACTACAGGTTAAGTAAAGAGCATTAAAAATAGATTCACAATAAAATATCAATGAGTCACGTGAGAAATTATGATTTTAGATGCATTATGGGATGTGTAATCACCGAAGATCAGGGAAGGAAGCAGTAACCTTGTTTTATGATGATCTGAGATACTTGGGGGGAGGGTGTGGTAATGAGACCACTTCAAGATCCAGCAGAGATTAATTTTTTATAAGTAAGTGAACCTTCTGAGAGATTGGCTAAATAGGTAGCATGATATCAGTAAGATGCAGTGAGATGAGCTGGTGAAACTGCACTTCTCACTGTAACTGCCTTCTGCAACTGATAAGGTAAAACACATTAAAATCTTGTAAGAAGGCTGCCCCTTGTCTTTGATCTTCTCTGGTCTCCAATCAAGTTAACGGACCCTAAAATCTGAAGTGACTATCGGAACCCATGACCTTCTGGTGCTTAAGAATGTAAAGGCTTCAGACGCCTCCTAAAGCGGAACCCAGAGCCGCTCTGGCTCGCAGTACTTCATTAAGCTGGAATGTGCTTGTAATGAATGGATTTCAAGGATTTCTCTGTTGGCTTCAGCGTTGTAGGTCACTTTAACTTTTTGAAAATAAACCCACTAATCAAATTATAATATGGCTGTCTGTTCTTAAACTGCAGCAGCCCCTGGCAGGCTTCCTGTGGATAAAATGCTGGCACACAGACGATGAATGGCCACTCCTATTAATGAATATGAACTGGGCTATCTTTGAAATGTTTTGTTCAGAAGCGGGCTTTTACAGAGACATGCTGTCGGCTAATTATTCCTAAATCCTGGGACAATCTTTGGGGTTAAGCTCTGCTCGAATCTGAAACAGGGCATGTCGTCTTGAGGCTGGAGCCCCACTGCGCAATGGAAAGACACCAGATTCAGCACCTAAAGTTTTAAATGGGCACCAGAAGGACTGCAAGGTCCGATACGGGAAGCAGAAATCATTCCAATTTTTATTTTCATTCGATGTCTGACTCCGACAGGACTAGTATGACCTGCTTGCTGAACACATTACTACTGGCTAGGCTATCAGTTCTCCAGCTGTAGATGTAAGAAAGAGAAATATAGAGGTGGAAGAGCACTAGCCTATTTCCTGTACTCCCGGCAGGGTGATATACTACAGCTGATTATGCTGTTAGAGATTCCTTTTTTAATCTTGCCAGATCCTTCAAGTAAGAAATCACAGCTGGTACAAACAGGCTTTTTAAAGGCTGAATTTTTGTCACTTATTTTAATTTGTTGTAGTTGAGAATGGTGGCAGACTTACCTTCAAGGGGTTAATCAGTGTAAGCGAGATAAAACACGAATGTGCCACCAGGAAGAGAGCAGGTTGGCCTTTGTCTCATCTAACGCTGTTTTTGGACCATTGTTGTAGCTCTGCTTTCCCTTCTTCCTCCTTTAAGCACCGCAGCTGAGCTGGGGACGATGGGACAGTCTGCTTAATTATGGAGAGCTTTTGCATCATCTCCACACGGGGGGGTGATTCTGGGACAATGCAGGGAGGAACGGTGCCAATTTATTTCCCCCGTAACGTTTTCCTGTTGCTCATCTTCCTGCCCATGTGGTTTTTCCTTTGAAAGACCTCAGCATGGGTGAAGGTCTTGCCCAGTGGGATTTGTGTTCTAACAGACTGTGGACTGACGCTTCACCTTTGTTCTGAGATGGCGTGAGTCCTGATTCCTGCCAGAGATTCTGCTGGACCCAGTGGCCAGACATCTGGACTCCCACATGCACTAAAAGCGGAGAGTGACCTCTGGTTCTGCTCCAGGTGCCGCCTGCACGTTCTGAGACCTTCATATTCAGCTTGCCGTCCCTTTCTCTCCTGCCCCCATGCCGTCCCATGAAAGCACCACTGCAGACATGGGGCTCCATTATGGTTCCATGCAGACATACACGTATAAATAAATCCTGCATTTGTTGGATGGCTTAACAGGGATGGACAATAAATGTGTGGAAAAAGTAGAAGTATTTATTTTTTCACTTAACGGTGATGTAGTTACCGCAGAGCAGAAGAGAATATTTGAGACAGTAACGAGTGCAGTAATGAGCAGGGCAGAATGCTTGGAGCATGTTTTAACGAGTATGTTTGGAGTGTGATTTAACAAGAAAATGGCAGATTTTGGTATGCTTATCTCAACATCTAGCGGTCAGGGTGAGTTTAACCATTTTTATACCCAGTGACTTTAACTCGCTGATATATTTCACAGGTCTATGGGGGGGGGGAGGGGTCAGTGAAATCCCAGCATGCTATTCAGATGCGGTGACCATGGGGCACAGTGGAAGAGGAGGATACGTCTCTTCGGGAAGGCATTATCTGTTAGGGGGGGCAGAAGTTGTAACTGGAAATCGATGATGCCGGATGACCCATGTCAGTGGTCATTTAAATCTGAGCCCTTTGTTAGCACAAGCATGGGAGAGAATGTATGAGCATGAGAGAATGGGCTGAGAAAGTAGTCAGTCCATCCGTCTGTGTCACACAATTTATATATATAGTGTGTGTGTGTGCATATAAATATAGTGTGTGCGTGTGTATATATATATATATATATATATTGTGTGTGTGTGTGTATATATATTATGATATTATGCTTTCTTTCGGAAGAAGAAGGTTAATGGTGCCATTTGCTGTAGACATGCCCATCTTAATAGTTTGGCCTTTTTCACACAAAGAGCAGAGCACTTTCTGTTTGTGGAGTTTCAAATCATTTTTGCTCAAAATGAATCCATTCTTTATAACATGATATTTGTATGACTGTGTCTGCCTCCTGCCATATAGCATCCATTTGTAGGTGTCGACAGAGCTGAGATTTCATTTCACTGTCAGGAACCAGCAAATGCTGATGTTACCCTCCCCCCACCCCCCCATCCCCCACAGTCTGCGGCACTAAAACGGAGGAGATCATTCCCCCAATGCCATCAATGGGATGACCAACCAGTTCAGCCCGACTTCTCAAAGTCAGAGCGGCGAGTGGACCTTACAGCTCCCGGAGTGAGCGGCGACCCGGGGCTCGTGACACGGATGACGGTGACCCACTTTCAAAGCCGCCCGGAACACATGCTGATTATTTCAGAGGAGCTGAATTTGGTTGCCCCCTTGTTTCCGTAAATAACCTTTACAATTTAACTACTGATTCTAAAATAAAGCATCCCTTCTCTATCGGGATGACAGAGGTACAGAGAAATGACAGGTACCTCCAGATCACAGGCTGAACCCCACGACATGGCAGCAGGGAAACGAGTTGGCCATTCGGATTAACGAGCACGTTTTCACCCAGATCCATCTGGCTAGGAGATACAACTGAGCAAAGATTCACTCATTTTTGTACATCTCCTGTTAGACATGAACCACTCATCACATCAGAAGCTACCAGCTTCCTGTGGTCAGTGGGTGTTATTGCACATCTGCATATCGTCTTCATTTCACCTGCTAAAGACCAGCTGAATGTTTTCACAAGGAACCTCAAAGGAATTGCAGAAGCTCCATCTTTGGCCATCAGGGGTGTGTGAAACACACCCAACATACAAGCACACAGTCACACACACACACACACACAGTCACATGCACATACAGTCAGACACAGACACACACACAGTCACACACAGTCACATGCACATACAGTCAGACACATAGTCAGACACACACACAGTCACACACAGTCACATGCACATACAGTCACACACATACAGTCAGACACAGACACATGCACATACAGTCAGACACATACAGTCAGACACAGACACACACACAGTCGCATGCACATACAGTCAGACACATACAGTCAGACACACACACAGTCACATGCACATACAGTCACACGCATACAGTCAGACACAGTCACATGCACATACAGTCAGACACATACAGTCAGACACACACACAGTCACACACAGTCACATGCACATACAGTCACATACATACAGTCACACACTTCACAACCCCAACTATCACGCTTTAGTCCATGTATGACTGCACTGAAAGTAGCCTGGTAATGAAGACAGTAATGACGTTAATTAATCATTATTTTGCACTTTATCTTACGCAGTTGTGAGTTTACAAGGTAGGAGTAAAGTCGCACAGCTGAGCCCAGGGCCGTCTGCTGCCTGTGATAAGGCCGCTTGGGGACAAATCCAGCCCTTATTGCTACATCAAGAATATTTACACCTCATTATGAGTCACAGGCCCGGCTGCAAAATCTAAGGCCCAGGTACACAGTCTCAAACATGGCTGTGCAGTCTCAGGTCCAGGTACACAGTCTCAGGCCTGGCTACGCAGTCTAAGGCCCAGGTACACAGTCTCAAACTTGGCTGTGCAGTCTCAGGTCCAGGTACACAGTCTCAGGCCTGGTTATGCAGTCTAAGGCCCAGGTACACAGTCTCAAACTTGGCTGTGCAGTCTCAGGTCCAGGTACACAGTCTCAGGCCTGGCTATGCAGTCTCCGGCCCAGGGACACAGTCTTGGGCCTGGCTGCACAGTCACAGGCCCGACTGCAAAATGTCAGGCCCAGGTACACATTCTCAGGCCTGGCTACGCAGTCTTAGGCCCAGGTATGCAGTTTCAGGCCTTCCTGCGCAGTCACAGCCCAGTCGCACAGTCTTAGACCCAGGTACATAACCTCTGGTCTGGTCTGGCCTGTGCTGCCTTTCTTCACTTCTCTCCCGGGGGTGATGAGCAATTCGAGGGGCAGGGGTAAATCAGTCATAAAGACGTAAAGCTTAACTGTAAGCTCCCCCAAACCCTCCCCCCAGTGTATTCGACACCAACTTGCAAAGCAGCTCAGGGGCCAACCGGCATCAATACAGAAACATGTCGGTTGGGATATTACCCCGGCAACCAGGCACGCCGGCCAGGACGATAACGAGGGCGTCAGATAGGGGGTGTTTTGCAGAAATGTGTGCTGGCTTATTATTTAGCCCAGGCAGCAGATAATGGCTCCGCAGCCAATCCGGATTCTCAGCAAAGACCGTTAAATCAGCTTCCCCACAAAGCGGTCCAGCTGAAGACGCCGCCGCCCTCCTGGTGGGGCCGTGTCCATACACTGCCCCAGTCTCAGGCCCCAGTCACATCCCACACTCTCCATTTCTCAATCCCATTATCCCCCTGGGCCCTATCTCCACCAGCAGAGGCTGGAATATCAGGCACACGACGGCCAGAACCCCCACCCTTAGAAATCAACATGCAGCGAGGAAAATCTGCCAGGGGTGTCGTCCAGGTCCATCTGCAAGGCAGCCACCAGGAACGCGTGAAGAAGGTGGTGTTACCAGTGACAGCTGTGGCCTCCCTTGGCACCTGGTACAAGCCCTAAAGATGGTGATCAGCCCCCACACGGACCAAACCGGGACCCCTATTAACCCAAACAGTGCACCGTTGAATCCGGGGCCAAACCAGGCCACCTCTAATTCCTCTCCGATACCTTTTAAAAATTCGCCCTTGAATCTGTACCTGTTTTCTGTCCCTTTTTACGTCTCTAAATATGTCTCTTCCTTACTTCTCTCCAGGCACTTCAGTATCTTTGGGGGGTTCATGTTATCATGACCACCTGGACCACTTTGTACTTGACGGCACTATCCGCTGAACAGATCACATGTTCGGTTGTGCATTTTGGTCAAATTTTGGCTAATTTCTCAAGTAACTTGCCTGTCATGTGCTTCCTCAGGCTTAACCGCGGTAAGGCTGTTCTGCAGTCCAACGGTGAGTCATGTGTTTACTGTTTGACCTTGAAGACCACAACCCCAAACCTGCCCATAACCCAGGGGTGGCCACTATGATCCAGAGACCGCCACTATGTGGCGTGTTTTTGCTGCAGATCCCAAATTTTAGACTAATTAATAATTAAAGGACTGATTACCTGAAGAGTCCTCACACCTACACACCGGCCCTTTGCTGATAGGATTGACCACCCACTAACCATATACACCACTAGCATCACCTGACCATGCAAGAATCAAGCCTGATTCTATGTTTACATATATATATATAAAATCCACGTTTCGGCTCCCTCCCAGTGCCCGGCTCCCTCCCAGTGCCCAGCTCCCTCCCAGTACCCAGCTCCCTCCCAGTGCCCAGCTCCCTCCCAGCGCCCAGCTCCCTCCCAGTGCCCAGCTCCCTCCCAGTACCCAGCTCCCTCCCAGTGACCAGCTCCCTCCCAGTGCCCAGCACACCCGTAACAGGTATTTGGTGTGCTTGATTGTTTGGTTTGTTCTTGATTGTCTAAGGTTCCCAGAGGACTGGGATGAGAAACACTGATATAGAAAATTTACAGGTTGAGGAAACCATGAAGGTTACTAACAGCTTCTGCAGCATGCACGTGATGAGCTGCACACTGGTCACTGTGTGTATCAAGCCAGCAGGACCTTATTCGGCCTCAGAAGCGCAGTCAGCCACCAGTGAAGAAAAGAGACAGATGAACTAGCTGTGCCCAGATTTGAATTGTAAAAAAGTGACAAAATGACATGTCTCTGTTATTTATAGGAAGACCGGCCTTCTGCAAATAGCCCACCAATGCGAGGTTAAATGTCAAGCGCGACCATTACATTGGCGGAAAATGCCAGAATGCGTCACTGAGATTGCGGGTTGGGTGTCAGTATCACCGCTGTCACACCGTAAACATAATGTGGCGCTCGTGTTTTATGTCGTGGCTAACAGGAGAACATTTCCTCATTCTGGGCGCCACAGAGCAAGATGCAGTCAAATGGAAAAGTGGCCTTTTCCTGCGGCAGCAGTGGAATCTTCCAGAGCAGATCAGATCTTCCAGATCAGACCCTTTTCTAAAAATGTAAATAGCTGATGCAAAAAGTGCATGAAGCTTGTGCTCCATGTGGAGATGAAGTGCTTGTCGGAGGTTGGGGGAGGGGCCTATCTGCTTCATAAAGATGGGGTGCTGTATCTCAGCAGGCTTGTCGGAGGT
>JABFEB020000060.1:1799508-1812585 GCA_019775895.2 Stomatorhinus ivindoensis
CCCCACCCTCTGTAAAAGGAGGCAAGGGGAACTGAAACCCCACCCTCTGTAAAAGGAGGCAGGGGGAACTGAAACCCCACCCTCTGTAAAAGGAGGCAAGGGGAACTGAAACCCCACCCTCTGTAAAATTCAGGCAGGGGGAACTGAAACCCCGCCCTCCTTATAGGGGCACAGTCACATCAAGTTCAGTAAAAGATGGTGCTGCCATGCAGGTCCACCTCAGTGATCATCAGAAGAAGGCGCCTCCCTGTTACATCTGGCATCTGCAGCCTCGGGACAATGAGGGTCCTAAGAAGAAGGCAGCCCAGAATATACCTGCAAGCCTGAGAGGAGCATGACCGACTCACTCAGCTGCAAAGAGCAGGTGGGCCACGTCTGCGGGACTTTCATCACGCTTCAGTGTTTCTGTTTCAACTTAAAAAGCGTCTCCGAGTGCTGACCTTATAAAGCCCCACAGACCCAAGATAAACAGGCTATCGCCGCACAAACTTTAAACAGAATTTCCATGCTAATACCAGTGCTGCATGTGAATAATAAAGCCTGAGTTACCTCTGCAGTGTCTGAGATGTTCACTCACAAAAGCCAATGCGACTAGTTATTAGTCTATGGACAGATAATGTTGTTATGATTGTTTTCAAATGAGGGATGGCGGCGTTGGAAGATAAAACATCTTCTTGCTGATATTACTGCCTTTAAGCCCAAAGAAATGCTCCACATCGGATAGGCAGGAGGCCAGTTATATGCAGCTGATGTTCCCTGGGACGCCATTTACGGTGTAGCCTGGAATGACGTCTCCTGGAGTTATTTATCCAGGCGGCTGAGTCTCTGCATCCCCAGCTGTTCACCGCTGGGCACACAGCTGGACGGCGGGCCGCGCCCCCCGCAGGCACCCTGTGGACAGCAGGCGGCCCCGACACACCGCGAGGGCCCAAAATGCTAAATTTTCATTTTTCATTATTTCCATTTCCCATTAAGGCTCTTTGTGCGGCCCATCCGGACTGGGACGAGACCCCCCCCCATTCACAGGCCAAACCCAGAGTGCAAAGCGACTGCTTCTGCACGTATCGGGCATTTTAGCAGACGGCCTGGAGGCACGGGTCCTGCGGGATGCCGCAATGGTGCCAACTGCCACCCCCCCCCAAACAGGCCGTGTTCAGCAGATCTCAACTGACATCCTGCACGGTCCCACTGTATCGCCACTTAATATTCCCAGCACCATGTCTGATGCAAATACAGTAGCGAGACTGACAGAGGGTGTTCACCTGCAGTGGCTGAACACCGCAGCGCATCACAACAGAGAAAAAGTCACAATTCTCTGGAGGCCTGCATTGTATTGGAAGGCCTTACTCATTTCCTGCATGCCGCATCACTGCAATCCCTGCCACGCAGTGAAAAGCTGCTCATCATTTCGGGGCCGCGTGCAGTGCTATCGCAGTTACCAAAGTGCCTACAGTGACGGCACGGTCCATCTCACAGTGGCCTGCCAGTTTCCGGCAGTTTCCACCCCGATCGATATATCACCCGAGATTGTCTCTCGCTGGCCTATGATTAAATGTCAGATTTTGGGACTTTTACTCAGTTACACTGAAGCTAAAACAGAAGGCACAGTCAAGCCAAGTCCCAAATCGGCTACCAATTAGCCTGTAGCTGAACAGAGACGCTTTCAGTCTAGACCAATTACCTCGTTCATGCCATCCATTGATTCCCCTTCCTTATCCCTCCCTCTCTCTCGCAGCCTCGTTAATCGGTCGCACCTGAGCAAAGGCTCGTTAACAGTACTGCAGTCAGGTGTGTGCCTCTGTGTCCTCGCACACGTTTCCTGGGAGGCCCTGTGCTGTAATCAGTTATTCAAACGGTCTCTGTGGTCCACAGCCCACAGGGGAAGGTACCGCTTATCACTGAGACCTTCCAAGGGCTGTCACTGCATCTCGCTGCTGGAGATCCAAACTCCTTAATAAATGAGGGCTCGTCCTTTCAGTGCTGGATATCGATCACAACGCCATATCTACTTACTGTTACAAATTAAGCAACAAGCCACCGGTTGGCTTCCAGAAACCCATTCCCACCCCTGGAGGGGTCACAAATGCAACTTACTCTTCAGCTATACTCGTGATAGAGACCAACCGATGACATCATTCTTTTCCACCGGAGTTCCAAGGTGGGACTTATCACATGGTACCCAATGAGTGGTGGGTTTAACCGAAGAAGAACCAATTATGACCAGTAGGTTTAAGCTAGTCTGGGATGGATGGTCTGTGGTTGGTGGTACATGACATTTCATGGGTTTCCATTTCCATTTGTCCACAGTTATAAGTGGTTCTGACAGACCAACTCAACAGCGCACTGCAGAATCAGAACGTCCTTCAAGGAGAACATGGTCACTGCTGAGACTATGAGTTCCTCCTCGCACTGCTATATCATATGAGGGAAAGATCTTTCTAGATCTCTTTACACAATAACAAATCCAAGTATCCTGATCTGCTTCTGATGAAAACGGTAAATGCAGCTGAGGTCAGACCTGTGAGACAAATTTAGCAGTTTTTCTATCATCACTTCACTTTGAACTCACCTATAAGCAAAAACAAAAGGCAAAGCAAATGTCATTATACTGCACTGTTATTAAAGAAAGGCAGTGCTTGTTGTTTGCAGGGTCTTCTGGGAGAAACTCCTTGAGGAAAACATCTTTAGAATAAAGATAACTAAATAAACTGTTACATTTGGTGTTCAAGTCTAATCAACACAGCAAAACACTGGTTTGTGTGTTTTTTTCATCTTTCTGGCCATGTAAGACTTTATGTTATGAATCTGTAAATATGTTTAAATGAGAATCAACGCTTTTGCAGACTTAAGTAATGAATCTGAGGTTTATCATAGTACGTGTTCAATTAAATGTTTGTCACTCCTTCCGGGGAAGAGAGAAAAAGCACTGAAAAAGCAACTATACAATATTTAGTCTGTTCTTCCTGAAACTGATTTGGACATGATCAGAGGTTTGCGACAGACACTAGGTAGGATTTGCTATGCACTGTCCAAGGACGGCACATCGTAACCCAGCAGAAGCCAACAATCTGATGCGAGCAACCGCAGGCGAACGCTCTTCTGAATGTCACTGTTTTGATGATTTTTACTCACTGGAAATGCCTGAAACACCTGGATTCCGTCGCCCTCACCATTTCGTGCTGATATCTCGACAAGCATTTGGCCGCATCCTGTCTTCATCTTTACTTATTTTCCTGTATGGTCACCCATTTGCCGTTTTACACTCTGGTCGCATTGCACACATGCATTACTTATTGTCTACTCATTTTTATATTACACTGATTTGTCCTGTATTGCACTGTTATCTGTTTATCCCCGATACCTAGCAACTGTAGCCCAAGAAACTCTCTGTGTTCCTCAGTATAGCTCGGCTACATGACTGAGCCGTTCCATGTTTGTTTAGGATGTGTGTCAATGTGAATTTTAATTAATGTAAATAAAAGTATTTAAAGTTCCGTGGATTATGAAGATGAACAAACTGCCATGGCTTCATAAATCAGACGCAGAAGATGGAAAGGGGTGCTGTGGACATCCTTAGCTCGTGCTGGGGTGCTGTCTCCATCAGCTCCATATCAGCATTAAATCAGAGACCCCCCCCTCACATACACACACACATAAACTGCCTGAATGAGGCTTCAGAAAGATTTCTTTCACAGTTCCTGAAGTTTACAAGTACACATGCTGATAAACATTTTCATTCATGCGCTGTAAAAGTAAATAATCCGCTCCGTAACCACCAGCTGCGCTAATATTAATTTTCCGCCCAGTCGAGAACATAAAAATAGCTCGTTCACAAAAATATTAACGGAGATCCTAAACAGACAATTTATGTACGATACACAGTGCAGTAAACATGAGGTCGGCGGGGGCTGACAGGGGGGCGGGGAAGCGGGATGAGGCCGCTTCCGCGCAACGTCTCTAGGTTCATGTTCGTGTGCCGCACACACGCCTGGCCCCATTCCGTCTCCATGAAGAGCGCTAACTCCCCCCCCCGTCAAAATATCCCCACCACTACATCAGGAGCTTCTCGGTCCAGAAGCAAACATTAAACTGGAGCTAAATATGAAGAAGACGCTATAGCCAGATCCCCGCAGGCAGGCTGCGAATACGGGCGGCATGTACAGCATGCAGGCAGACAGGCCCGGAGCTGCTCTCACCAGCTTCGGCGTCTGAATGCGCTGGATCGTCCGCAGGCCGCGTTCATTAAGGTGCCGTCCGCATCTCACACAGGCAGACAGAAGCAATCTTCACCACAGACTTCAATCCTGGAACCGGCCCTCTAATGGCAGCTCAGTCATCATAAGGCAGCTTAGAGACCCTTTCCCTGGGATAGTCCTCATTCTACCTCCTGCTCATCCACGCTCCCCCGGGAAGGTGTGACCCCCCCCCCCCCTTTTCGCCAAAGGGGGTATCTATACCCCGCTGCTCTGACCTGGAAAAACTGCTCCTGTCTCTTCTCCTGTGGAAATCCCAGCAGCCTCTGCAGTGGTCTGGCCCCTCGAGAAGGTTTTGATATAACCGATTCTCCATCCACCTCGCGGCGTCATTATTCAGTCAGATCCACAGTGAAGCAGCACAGTAAAATCACAATGACCTGCAAGACCGTTTTGCTGCGTTTTATAGACTGGGTGGCTCTGCAGCAATTCCCCAAGACTGCCACGTGTCATGGCGCCATGCCCTTAGATTACAAGTGACTAAATCAAAGGTTTATCTCTGACACAGACTATCCCATCTCACTGTAAATGTCCTTGAAACATTGTCTTGACCTCTGAGTGATAGCCTCTCCTTCTGCTAGATCTAGTGATGTTCCTTCATAAAAAGTTTGGCCACAGACTTCATTTATAGCTCTGTAACAAATATCTCTGCCCTCTGTTTCCAAAGACCGTAACTGAAATCGTTAAATGCCAAAGTGAACAAAACCACCAGCATTCCAAGTTTTTTTCCAACATATGCTATATAACAATAGCCTAAGTAACTTGTACTCCTATAACACATTTCCGCGATTTTTATTATGCATGCTAGCTGGTAGCATTTTGAATACTTAGATTACCGAAATGCCAAGTAAAGATCTTATGGATTCGCGTACGTGGCGCTCGATATTAGATTTTAAAAATGTCAGGTTTAAACACTTTTGCCGTTGTATTTTTAAAAGGCAATGGGGACACCACCTTTGCATATCTGAAACCACTTCAGATTAAAATCTGGACGAGAACTAATCTGACGCGTGTACTAGACACAACTTTCCACAATAATATCTCCATTGGGGGTAAATGTAGTTTATCGTCGCTTATCCTCGGTAGTAATTAAACGCTTCATTCCCATAGGGACTATTATTATTATTATTATCATTATTATTATTATTATTGCGATAACAAGAAATATCATATCCATAAAAAAACAGACTGATCATTTAGACAAGGAGCGGAATTCACACATAGCCACCGGCATATGGGTATAAGTTCACTTCTAATGCTGCCGCGTCCGCTATACAACAGCTATTTTAAAGTCAACTAAAAACAACTGAGTAAAAATAGTCCTAAAAAATCAATTTAAAAAAAGCAAAGGCAGTTAATCCCAAACGAAGCGCCGTGACTAAACGAACGGGTCATTATCCAGCGCGACATCCTCAAACGTTAATATCAGGCAGTCCGAAAAAATAAGAAGAATTAAAAAATAAGAAGAAGCGGTGGAAGCGAGGAGTTTAAGTGGGGCGCGGTGCCCGGTGCCCGGTCCGGTTCCGTGATTTGCGCGGAAATGAAGGCGGTGGCGGAGACGGCGGCCGCGTCCATAGGCGCTCCGGCGGAGTGGCGCTGACGTGATATTGCAGCCCCGGCGCGGCGCGGCGCGGCGCACGGAGAGAGAGCTCTCCATCTCCATCTCCATCTATACACTCAGTGTCCAAACGGGGTTTCTCTCTACCTGCTGCCTGCCTGCCTGCCCACCCGCCTTTATCATCTCCGGAGAGGACCAAGCGATAAAAATAATAATAATTATAATAATAATTATAATAACAACAGTGTCAGTCCGCTATTTTTGCGTTTTTCGCTATTCTTCATGCAACGGTATGCTTTTCTTGTTTTCTCTTACTTTGATTCCTTGCGCAGTGAATTGATTCCCCTTTTTCCTTCTTTCCACTCCTAACCTGCGTTTTATTCGCCTTTACCGTGCATTTTTTTCCTGCCGAAAAAGCCGACGGGAGATGAGCTTCATTGGAGTCTAACGCATTTTTCTCGCCTTCCGACCGTCTTGTTGCACTAGACTTCAGTCGTGGGCAATGGGAAGTACCGACTCGCAAGAAGGCTCCACGTTTTGCTGTTTTTAAGGGATGTGTGCAAGTATGTTGGAAAAATAGCCATAGCGTCCGGATTGTAAGGTAATTACCGTAATTATTGTATGTCCGTCTGTTCATCGCCGCACATTGTGTTATTACATGTTGTGTTATTATATAGTGTACGTACTGAATCTAAGGCAGAGCTGAGAAATTCAGGCTAAGTGCCCACGGCATCAAGCCGTCGCCACAGCCTTACATATGCAGTTTCAAAGTTGGGCTGCTTGGAAATGGAGAAATAGCCTCCAATTTTGGATTTCCTCCTACAAGTCGACGGCTGTAAACGGCCGCCGTGCAGGCTGTGGCAGTGGGGGGGATATGCCGAGGTTAATGGCAAGTTAAGAGGTGAAATTTCGTGCGTGTTGTGCTTACAACGGCACATTATGGAGTTGTGGCGCCGACTAGGTTCCGCCGAGCGTCAGCCGGGAAGGAGCCTTTATTATTACCAGAAACTTGCAGTAAGGCAATGACGGGGGGCTCGGATGGGACTGAGCATTTGGCGGCGTTTGGGACGCGCCTCGCCGCATTCGCTGTCGCCGAATTGTGGCTGTAATTCTGAGCAGCGACGGCCACATTGTTGTCCCTACATGCACATTTCAGCGCATTACCATCCCCACACGTACATTTCAGCGCATTACCGTCCCCACACGCACATTTCAGCGCAGTGCCTGGGCGATGTGGCCGCAAACTGCGCGATGCGTCCTATTTAGTTGGTCCCACGCAGTAACGCCGCATCGTAACGCCGTAATCACGAGCGATCGCTACATTTTACACGGTCACATTATGCAACCACCCCCACCCGGCTGTCGCCCCATTCAGAAAGGACTGGAAAAACTTGAAATGATCGCAAACGGCAGAATTTGAGGATGTGTTGGGGCTCCGTCCCCCCCCGTACCCCCGTATCTCGACGCCTACACGGACACCGCGCACAGCTGCATTGCCTGTAGGATTAATGCAATCGGGGCATGGCATGGAGCTGTCACCCCCGTTCTGTCCCTGTCCCTCTCCCATTGCCAGGCTTTGCAAAAGTGACACTTAAATCTATAATATCCCTAGGCTACCTGTGAACGCGTCCCTCATATTCACGGGAGAACCGGGGCTGGGCTGTTTCTGTGTCCTTGCACTTGGTAACTGTTTGATAGACGCTTTAACGCCAGCTCGACCATTAAATAAGTACAGCAATTAAGCGATGCTGCTGGTGCTGCTGTAGCAAGATGCGCGCTTGCAGGGAATAAAGCGCTCCGTCCAGCCTCCGAGGGCATCCTGCAGCTCCGCCGAGACCCGGGCTGATCTTCCCCCGTACGTCTGCGTCCGCCCTATTATTATTATTATTATTATTATTATTATCATCGCCGTTTTTACTTAATCATACTGCTGCAGAACTGCTGCTTAAAACTCCTTTGCGTTGCTGCATTACATATAAGGAGATCCACCGTGCGAAAGGCGCATATTGACTTTTTTTTTTACAGTTTAACGGGACATGACTCATGTTTTTCGTGAAGGGGACAGCCTGACATTAAATGTGTGCCTCGCTTTTCCTTTTGCGATATATGCGATGAGACACCAGGACGCCCATCGGCTATATAGCGGTCGTGGGGCTTTTCTCCGCGGCGGAAGGTGATTATTTGGTCAGCCCACCGATGCGATTATTATCAAAATTTAATGCTGTTCCTTATATTTATTCTTTGCACAATGACCTAATAGTGGACGACGTTTTGTCGCTCGGCCATTTGAAACCAGAGCTTTTGTCTAAGACCGTGGAAAAATAATAAACTTACACAAAAAAATATATATATATGAAATTATTTTGAAAGCACTTCTGTAGTTTCCTTTTTTTTAGTCATTAAAAAATGTATTACAAAGACGGGAACCACAAGGTGGCAATGTTGGCCTAAAGTTAGTTTATCCCTCAGGATCAAAAGAAAATAAATGTTCTGCTGAACCGCCGCACCGCACCGGAGAGCAGGCAACATACTTGTAGGGCAGTTTATAATTGAAATTCACAGTGGATCTGAAATCGGAATCAGTGCAAATAAATGGTGCTCTTCTTCTTGCTTAATGGATTTAAGGAGGACATGGCGTATCTGTAAAGTCTCTCTGTGTGTGCTTCCAAGTCCTCTAGTGTGTTACTTGCGTTCCTCTTTCCCTCTTGCAGGCCAAATGACATAGGATGAAGGCTATTCGTAACCTGTTGATTTATATATTTTCCACCTATCTCCTGGTTATGTTTGGATTTACTGGTGCCCAAGACTTCTGGTGTTCCACTTTAGTTAAGGGAGTTATTTATGGATCCTACTCGGTGAGTGAGATGTTTCCCAAGAACTACACGAATTGTACCTGGACGTTGGAGAACCCAGATCCTACCAAATACAGCATCTACCTTAAGTTGTATAAACGTGACCTAAACTGCTCGAGTTTCTCCTTGCTGGCGTATCAGTTCGACCACTATTCCCATGAGAAGATCAACGAGCAGCTGAGGACCAATGAATCTATCGTATACGTCTGCGACTCCAAGAATATGTTCATATTCTTGCAATATGACAAGAACTTTGTGCAGATCCGCCGCCTTTTCCCATTTGATTACACTGGATTGGTACAGAGGAGAGCCGAAGAGGATCAGAGGTCTGTGCTGGAGTTCCTGGTTCTGAACAAGGCCAGTCCGAGTCAGTTTGGGTGTCAGGTGCTTTGCACGTGGCTGGAGAACTGTCTCAAGAGTGAGAAGGGGGTGGCTGAGTCCTGTGGAATAGTGTACACGAAATGCACCTGCCCGCAACATTTAGGGGACGGCGACACGGAGAGCGTGCTGGCACTCAGCAACGTGGTACTGCCCTTAAACCCCCAAACTGAAGGATGCCTCACACCGCACCTCCGGACTGCGCAGGTTTGCAATCTAAGTGCCGAAGTCAAGCGACCGCCTAAAGAGGGTGAGTATTTATCCTCCCTCTCTTTTAAGTTTTTCACCCTTATCGATACTCGACAATTACAACTCTCAGCGCGCGAAAGAGATACTTAGTGTCCGTGTTAAAGGCGCACGTCGTTTAGGAACACATCTCCAGTGTTCATGGTGCATACTGAGTCCTCCATGGACAAAGAACGCGATTGTCCTTTGTCAGGCTGAGAGGAGACGCCATGTGTGCGACGCTGCCCTCCCGCACAGCCGAAGCGCAGGACAGCGCAGAAATATACCGCTACTCTGATATATACACGTGTATATAGTAATCAAACTGTCATGTTATGGCTTCTTATTTGAGATCGACTGCCGCTGTCTACTCATGTAAAGACATGGAGGAACAAGCCACGCTTATTCTGCAGAAAAGGACAGAGACTCCTGCACTGACTCACTGTAGTTTAAGGCCCTCTGGTCTCCACTTCATTTCCTGCTCCCGCCATACTGTAATTAATAACTCACTGTACATAACCTGGCAGAACTAATTTGATTAAAATACAAACACCCAGGTACGGCATGGGAGAGAGATTAGCATTTGAAAGCAGAGTGAAGGGCTTTTCAGCAGACACCAGGGGGAGGCGCGAGGGGAGTGGAGATGTCTGCTTTGGGGTTTGAGCGTGTAATTTCGCCATTTTGCCGTGATCGCTGGCGTTGGGGACGGCCGATGTTTAGGCCCATGAAAGTCGACATGATTTCTCTGGCCCTGTGCTGGTCTACCCGATGACCCGGCCTTGGTCTCAGACCCCAGCGGCGAGAACTGCAGAGATACTGCGGTTCCACGTTAGGGCGAGTGCACCGGAACACGCTTCGCTTACGGTCCGTGATCTTAACAGTCAGCTTTGTTTTTAAGCACGTTTTTCGCATTAAATCCCTCTTCATCCAAACAGCCAGTAGGTCACTGGCAGGCAGAATAAGCCCGGAATCTGTGGCCGAATCCACAAAGAGACCCGGTTATCATCGGACCGGGCTCCGTTTGATTAAAATGGCGGACTTTGATCTCCTCCGAGCATGACAACAAAGGTTGAATTCAAAGCAGCGTGGAGCCGTGCTTACAGATCCTTGTTATTGCACAAGGCCCAAATGACCAGAACCAGTATTTATTGCTCTCTGTTGTATCTCTTAAGAACCTGAATGGATGCTGAAGGATTGAGATTAATAGCCCTACTGCATGTTGGATCGCTTGTTCAATAACAGCCGGTGATTCATTCGAAATGACCAAAGTTAGTTCTTCAGACAGTGGTAAATGATAGCTTTAAAGAAACTCTGATACATTGGCACTTCCTGAAAATCGCGCCAGAGGGGGACTGACAGCGTAACCATGTGACTTCACAGACATGAAGTCATATAACAGGCTTATGTGTGGATGGTGGGCGGGGCTAGCGGGAGTCCAGACCATGTGACCAATACACCACCAGGTGCCGCATCACAGTAGATATGTCACTGAAATAGAATCAGTTTAGCCACATGGCTCATACGCGCGATTCGGGTGACATTTAAGGGACAGGCATTATTAGACAGAACGTACAGTCTGACGAAAGATGACTTACCACTCGGTGTTTTTCCTCAGAAACCATAGGCTTGCTGTCACGTCCAGAGGGAATTTACTTAGTCATAAAAGTAAAAATCGAAGAAGACAAACCGTTTAGTTTGGAGGGCTGCAGAATTTAAGATGGACTTTCCCCACTTTTCCAGGGTTAGGGTGCCCAGACCAACGTGTTGATTCTGCCTGAATGGCTTGATTTGATCCCAGCCATAGACACGGTTCCCTCTGCCCTGTGTGAACCCTTCTGCTCTGCAGTCTTTTAAGGGCTCACACTGTGTCCTTCTTCTACTAGAACAAGATTTCATTAAAATGGATGTCTCTAATTTCGGAAGATCTTGGAACAGTCTAAATTTCTGCATAGCTGGTATCACATTGCAGGGTGCTGGATCACACGAGACACCTTAAAGGTACCTTCTGAAGGTGAAATTGATTATCTCTAATGGAAACTATTTCTAATTCACCAGTAGTATAATAGTATTGGACAGGCCTATAGACCAGTATCATTTCTGGAAAAACAAGATTATTACTTGATAATAGAGCGGTGAATGAGGTTATTACAATAGCCACCTGTCATTTGTTTTGCTGTAATACAAAGTTTCTTTTGAAATTATTTTCCCCCTTACATATTATTTTCAGACTACTGTTTATAGTTGAATATGAAGTATTGACTTGAATGAGTAGCCCCCCCCCCCACAATTGTTTATTTGGTTCTTTACGGCCCCAAACCAGAGGATGCTGGTAATAATGTTTCTTTTGTCATGTCTTACAGGTGTAATAATATCATGATAATACCTTGAGAGACCCTCCCCTCACGAGCACACGGTGAGATGGAGAGGAATTACACGGCGGCGTTAGGCTTAGGTGACATCGTTCTATGAACATGTTTGCTGCCGTTTAATTGGTCACTATTTAGCTGGTTGTGAAGCATCTGCTAATGGCTATTCAGTTATCGATTCAGTTTAGCGAATCCAGCTGGATGCCTTGTGTTACTATGGCAGCCTAGCTAGCGGAGATTAGAGGGGACGTGTTAAGTCACTGAGCCGCTCCATGGCATAATGTTCAGAAGGGCCTCGGTTGAAAGGACGCGACAGACCGGAGACCTCCTGGCAGTACCTGCACGGGTCCGTTTCCAGTGACCGCGCGTCCTGATGTCTATCCCAGCGGGTACATTCGGAACTTGGGTTCCGATCCATCACATGGTGACATGCGCAGTGCTACAGCAAGGCCTGGAGGAATCGGAAGGGCTGGAGGTGCCTCTCGCAGGTGACGGGTGACAGTGACACCTGCAGGAACCTTGAGCAGGCATGAAGCAGCTGAGGACCTTAACATTGAGCAGGCATGGAGTAACTGAGGACCTTAACATTGAGCAGGCATGGAGTAACTGAGGACCTTAACATTGAGCAGGCATGGAGTAACTGAGGATTTTAACATGGAGTAAACAGAATAGCAGAGGAGCTCAACATTGAAGACAATAATGCTGGTGGAAATATCTGTCATGAAATGACTGGTGTGAGAGATCATACCCTCTTAGGGTTGTGCGGCAATATCTATTATATACTGATTTGCCAGTCTAAATATGATAGGTAAAAAACAGCTAAATACGTGTTACTGAGATGAGCAAAATGAGTGTGAGTTTGCTGATAGGGGATTTGGCAGCTCAGAGTATGGATGACGGTTCGGTCCTGAAGTCTGTGCTTTTAAGCAGTAGGGTTACATCTCAGAGCCATGTCATCGCCGTGTTTTTACGTAAACAGCTTTGCTTTTGATTTTTCTGTGTTATGTAGCATTTTACACCGCCTACGGGTTTTGCAACAAAATCACAATTTAAAATTTCAATAATGTTTCTGTGGTGATTGGGTGGGTGTAGGGGGTCGAAGTGGTGGGAGTGAAAACAATAGGTCACAATGAAAATATTCATTTCAAGTCAATTCAGTTTAGTTTCATATAGCGCCTTTCATGACACAGTCACCCCAAGGCCCTTGACTGGAGTGTGTGGCGATACAACTGCGTCATCTGTACAAAATGGTGCGTGGAAAAGGGAAAGAAAGAAAGAAAGAAAGAGAGAGTAGCAGAAGACAACGGAGTAGAGGAACCAAAAACTCCTAAGTAGGGAGGAACAGAACCTCTGGGGGCCCAAGGTCGACAGGCTGGGGGGGGGGGGGGGGGGGGGGGGGGGGGGGGGGGGGGGGGGGGGGGGGGGGGGGGGGGGGGGGGGGGGGG
>JABFEB020000060.1:1894732-1905742 GCA_019775895.2 Stomatorhinus ivindoensis
TGCACCTGGGGACAGCCTTCCCGCACTGCCTTGTGCATCCGAGGACAGCTTTCCCGCACTGCCTTATGCACCTGGGGACAGCTTTCCCGCACTGCCTTGTGCATCCGGGGACAGCCTTCCCGCACTGCCTTGTGCATCCGAGATTGATTAGCACTGCCTGAGATTGATTAGCACCCCTCTGCATGCAATCAGCTATTCCTTCCCTGGATGTTCAGAGCTGGCCGGAAGCTGGATTTCAGTCCCAACTGGACATATCTCCGTAGTAATATAGACAAGCTATTTCCCTTTATTCCTCAGCTATGCTGGTAACGCCAATCCAACAGTGCTCATTCCCAATGGCCGTAAGCTCCGGAATCTCACTCTGCAGGAGACCCCGACAGCCCTGTGCTGAAAAGCGACTCTACCTCATGTCACATTGAACCACAACCAGGACCTGGCATAAAAACAGCATTCATATCCTGAGACGTCATTCCGTGATGTCGCCTGGAAGAGCTATATCATTGTCCAGCTCGTAAAACACTCGCCTCCTTATTCATTCGGGTTGAATGCATCTCACATGAAGACTCGAGAATAATTACATGCTGGCATACTGATCGTCACATAATTCAGGGCCACCGCATGAGGTGTCACCCAGGTGACACTATAGCAAACTGACAGCGTTGACACTCGCATCTCCGTAGTGACATCACACTCATCCCGGACAACAACACGTCCCGTTTCATCCAAAGGACATGAAGCTACCTCAGCTAGCAGCCAAAACCACTGGCATCTGGACTCACCATCCCCAGCCTAATTTACAGTCCCTTCCAGGTACGCAATAAATATCCGCAGTGCTGTCCTCTGTGGGGTCCTCTTGTCAGATTGTCAGAGTCTCACCCCCACCCCCCGCCTCTATTTGTAAAATATTTGCACAAAAACAGTCTTTGTTCAGGTATGACTCAGCCTGGGTCCCACCTGAGAGGTACAGGAACAAAGAGAAGAATGAGAGGAAAACAGCCCCCCCCCCCCACTCCGCAGAGTGACATGATGGCCAGAGATGGAAGTATTATGATGGGGGGTAGTATTTATACAGGGGACAGTATTTTTGTGGTCAGTGTAGACGTGGCATTATGATGGTCAGTCTATAGGGGACAGTATTCCTGTGGTCAGTGTGGACTTGCGGCATTATGATGGTCAGTCTACAGGGGACAATATTCCTGTGGTCATTGTGGACATGCGACATTATGATGGTCAGTCTACAGGGGACAGTATTCCTGTGGTCAGTGTGGACGTGCGGCATTATGATGGTCAGTCTTCAGGGGACAGTATTCCTGTGGTCAGTGTAGACGTGCGGCATTATGATGGTCAGTCTACAGGGGACAATATTCCTGTGGTCAGTGTGGACGTGCGACATTATGATGGTCAGTCTACAGGGGACAATATTCCTGTGGTCAGTGTGGACGTGCGGCATTATGATGGTCAGTCTACAGGGGACAGTATTCCTGTGGTCAGTGTGGACTTGCGGCATTATGATAGTCAGTCTACAGGGGACAGTATTCCTGTGTGGATATTTGATGGTCAGTATGGAAGGTGTCCTTGAATACCATGAATAACCACAAATGCACAGTCGCAGTAATATAGATTTGAAGAGTTTCTTGTTGTGACAGGCACAGGGCTGATTGTTTCTGCTTGGCGATGGATTCAATCCCTTGCCGTTGGGGCCTGATCTTCCAAAACCAAGTCGACAGCCCCTCCAGCCATGGACACTCTGTCTCCCTGATGTTTGATTATTAGCGCGTGGCAGCTAATCTTGTTGCTACGCACCGGTCAGGGACACAGGTGTTAATGAAGGGTGTGCGATCACATGTGGCGTCATTAAAACACACCCTGAGAGCTTCCTCGAATGCGCCGCAGCCGCCTGCGGTGCCCAGAATGCGCCGCAGCGTCCAGCTGCCGCTTTGCGCTCGGGCCACAGTGGGGTGCACAAACAGCCGGGGGCCCCATGCCGTGTGTTTGGCCCTCGGCTGGTGGTTAAGGGCCTACAAAAGCATATTATACATTATTTACAGCCAGCTGTTTGTACAGGTGCCATCAGGGTCCAAAAAGTAGGGCTATAGCAGGATCTGTATTCCTTAGCAGGGCCCCGGCAGGGATCCCGCAGCTCAAAGGTTGACCGCTGCCCGCCGGCGCCATCTGCCTGCAGGACCGAGGCCGCGGCCCTTGCATCTTCCGCTTTACCTGCACTCCTGTGAGGCAGCGCCAAGGAGCGCGCGAATGGCAACGAGCGCGCATCCTGTTACCGTAGCAATGACGTGGTGCCAAAGGCGGCAGCAGGGAGGGGGGCCAGTGTTCTGGGGGGGGGCTCCCTGGCATTGCGACGCTTTGATCTGAGCTGCAGATCCTCTTCAGAGCCATCTGGAAAAGTCTACAGCCAATTATGCATCAAACGGGTGCATTAAGGAGCTGGGAGCCGCCTAGCGCATTGAGACCTGCCATGACGAGGCCGTTAGCCCTGCCGCTCATTTGCATGTCATTTACATATCATTTGCATATAACATGCATGTCATACTGCAGCCAGGTATATACACCGGGGCCTCGAAATACAGGGATGGTAAATCGTACAACACGGCAGAGGGATGGATGGATGGATGGATGGATGGATGGATGGATGGATGAAACGTAATGGGTAGGTTGCTTAAAATAAAGAGACAAAATACCCATTCTGTCAAGACTGGATAGAAAAGGGGGGGGCGTTGGAGAGGTTTTCCCCTCCTGGGTGTGTACGGGACCCGTGCAGGGCAGTGGAATGTAGAATTACTTACACACACTGTGTCTTTCTGTCTTACAAACCCAGGCCCAATCTCACTCTCTCTCACTCTCTCTCTCCCGCTCGCACGCCTTCTCACAGTGGCCAGCATACAGAAGCTTCCGGCAGTCTCCGTGATGACGGATATCAACTTCCCCATGAAAGGGCGGAAAGGCATGGTGGACTGGGCGCGCAACTCTGAGGACAAAGTCGTCATCCCCAAGGGCGTCTTTGTCTCTCCTTCTGCAGGTAAAGCGTAATTCCTGCTGGCTCCTTCTCTCAGGTCGTCTCGCACCTTAAATATTTGATGAGTTTTCTGTCCTTTGAGACTGCGGCGTTGCAGCGTGCTAAGAGCCTTCCTTGGCGTCAGCTGATGTTGATGTGCGGCCAAAACACCCGATTCGCGATCGGTTACATTTAGTCTTGCCGTCGAGCCATACTTCTGTGCTCTGAGATACCAAAACAAGGCAAGTAGGTTCCTATAAATATCACAGCCACCAAACTCGAAATCACATGAGCATGAAACGTCGGCTGTTATTTTAGCCTCTCTGGGCTCATGTCATCATCTCTGATTATTACAGGCTAGAAGGTGTGACGTGAGGCCTTCTAACAAGGCTCTGCAGCATCATCTCCCCCTAAAGATGACACACAAAGTTCTGTCTGATGAGTGAAGCTCTGTGCTTCCAAAGAACGGTGGCGTATGCGGCGGAGTCCCAGGTGTGAATGACAGTCTCCTCTCTCCCAGCAGACATGGACGCCTCCCCTGTCTTCATCCTGGGCACTGTCCTCTACAAAACGCTGGGCCTCATGCTGCCCACCCCCAGGTAGGAACCGCAGCGCCGCCCCCCCTCCATGAGAGGAGGGTCTGCTGAAGCCTGTGCCGCCCCCGGGGATGCCCCAGGGCACACGCTCGCCGATCGGACAAGATATTTTGGCCACACAGGAGCGGTAAATTTAGCCGGAGTGATGGAGGAGTCGGTAACTCCCCTGTGAGTGCAGGACAGCGCGTGCACATACGATCCCACCTACTAATGCAGCCTCCTACCAATCTAGGAGGAACAGTTATGAAACTGCATCACCGAGCCGATATCTTCGCCTCACATGTGTCCTGTGTAGAATTTGGTATTTTTGGCTTAATGTACATCTGACGTCGGTGTGTGGTTCTTGTGATCGCTGCTAGTGAAAGCACGGGTCCAGAAGGCTGAAGGGGATAAATGAAGTGGAAGGGGGCCAGTGTGTGACAGGTCAGCTCAGATCAGAAGGATCTTTCATTGCAAGCCTCTAAATGACCACGTACCTCAGCAAGTGCCCACTGGAAATGAACTCGTGAAAACACTTCTTTAGTTTAAAAGCACACTTGTGACTTGGACTGTCAATCATTTCTTACTGATGGCAAGGGGATCTTTCCTACAAATGTGTTGGTGAAATTCCTGTGTGGTGCGAAAAATAATGCCCCCCCCCGGTGGGCAGTGGGGGTCGGGTGGTGTGTTTATGGGAACACAGGATTAGGGCGTATAGGATGGGGAGAGGCCTGCTCAACGCCCAGGCAGATCGAGCAGCAGCAGGCCTGCACATTAGGGGCAGGACGGCCTGCCTTTGCTCTCCACTGGCCTACAAATCATCCAGGGGCAATTAAAAATCAGTGATAAATGAAGCATTTTCTAAACATCGTACTAAACCACAAACCTCCATAGCCATCTTGGGGTGCTGTCATACTGCCAGCTCCTTAATTCTGTGCTGTGTGATTCATTCTGTCAATAATCCTGCATTTTGACTATGATGACAGTCCATGGCAGGCCTGTGAGTGACAGGGATTAGCGGATAAGGAGGAATCAGATCACGGCTTAAGGGCTCCTCTGCGCTGAACGTGTGCCGGCCCACACATGTCAGAGTGCAGTCGAAGGACTCTTCCTGCTTTCTTCATCCACTCCTAAGAAGCAGCACAATGCTTCTGAAGCCATTGAAGCTCAGTACTACTTTAAAATTTACCACTTATATTCTGCTTCTGTACAAGGCCTCAGTTTGCAAACAAACGGGCCGTCTGAAAGGGCTTTGTGTTCCGCATAATCCGCCGCTGTGTGGACATCTGCCTTTGCGGGGCCGCCAGTACCTTGGGAATCGGCATGAATGAGCGGCTCCTCACGGATGCGGCTCTAGCGGCGGTTAGCGGACAGAGATAACGGCGTCTGTTATTGAGGACTGAAGCGCTTCACGGTGACACCGTCTCTCCTCCCTGTCTTCATCCTGCTCTCCACTGACAAAATAACTGCGGATCCACTCGATGCGTTTGTCTGATACGTCCTATTTCAGACACGCCCCACGCTGCCGCCTCTGACAGTTATGAGCCTAGTGTTTTGTATTTTAAATTTATAAGAGACTTTCAGTGTCTTGTGAAGCTTATTACATTCTTTGTGAGAGTAAAACAGCCCGGCCTTCCTATGGTTCATGAACCGCTACTCCCCCTACAGGCATTTATGTTTAAAACAGCACACATGCGTGCTTATTTTAATTTCAGCCTGAGCATATCCTATGTGCTACATCCTCAGCTGTCGATCCTCCCTGGTCCCAGTGTTCCCATACAACTGTCTGGGTGGGTCAGTGGGCCAGGTCTCCGGCGTGTCACTATAAACGTCCCCACTCTGTCCCATAGGGGACACATCCCAAATTCAACCCTCACCCCCCAGATTAAAGAGCAGACTGCCTCTATCTGAAGCATGAAATTCCAAGGCCACGGCTGAGTGTGCAGGCAGACAGCTCAGGGCGTTTGCACGAGCTGGTCCTCGTTAGCCTGCTTTGCAGAATTTGCACGCTCTTTCAAATTTGTTGTTGCTGATACTGGTCTGCATTTAATGTGCATTGTAAAATACATGTAACTTATGTTATATTTTTATTATTAGAAGTTGATATTTTTAAAATTATTATTATTATTAGTCTACATTTCCTCAGTTACAGTTGTGTGTGAAATGTGTGACCAGGACAAACTCCTCATACGTGTCAATGCCCTTTGGTTCTGATTCACTGAAAGCAGTTAGTTATTGATGGACCTTTTACTGCGGTACCTCTGGTTGGGGGGGGGGGGGGCTCTCTCAAGTGCAAGGATGCTGCAGCTCTCCTGTGAACCGGGAGCCTTAATTGCTGCTCCCCCTACTGCCCACTCAGTTGGTTGCCAATCAGTCATTTTGAGGTTTAGTGTGGAAACCAGGAGCTGTTGTGATTAGACATAAATGTTTGCTGACTTTGTAAACTCTTCTGGGCAGACAGCTTCTCTAAACCATTTATTCCTAAAAGCAGGAATAATTTGGGATACAGGACGTGTCCTTCTGCATTTGCTGGGGAATTTGTCATGTTTGAGAGGGATAAAGGTATGGTGACATCGATGTCACTGTCCCCTCAGCCGCTCAGTGACTGGAAAAGTGCATCGGTTGAGAGGCTGCTCGGATTTTGATTCTGTTGGCTTGTTTGAAATGTACTGTGAAATCGTGCTCGTGAAATCAGCCTCATCAATAGACAAGTTTGTTCACGTTGGAGACTTTTCACGTGCATGACATCAGCAGTCACTGTAAAACGATTGAATTCAGCTCAGTCACGTCACTGAAGTGGATGAGTGTTAAAGAAATCCGGATGGTGCGTAAGCGGGCTGGCTCTTAGCTTGGAAGATGCTGTGTCGGTCCTGCTCCAGTACTGCTCGCAGTGTACCTGGGCATTGACTGGAAGCTCAGCCTAGCTGCCTAGTCAACACCTTTATAGCATGAATGTTTGTAATGTGCTGTTTGCAACACTTGTATGTCGCTTTGGGCAAAAATGTCGGCTAAATAAAGTGCATGTAAATGTTTCCTGGGAGATAAAGCTGACGTCTTTATGAAAACGACCTGATGAACTGCACACTCCGTGTGTTTAACCGAAACACCATTTCTGTTTTTCCAACAGGAACAAAACGTCTGTCAACTCCAAAGTCATCGCTGTGACTGTGAGACCCGAGCCGACATTTTCAGAGACACACCTGGAGATAGAGCTGGCTCATTTGGCCAACGTGAGCCGCTTTTACCACATTTTATTGTGCTTGTACCATATTGTGTTTATTATCAGTTACTTAACTTTACATTTACTTTCATTGCTGTCTGCTTTTTGTATTCTTTTTAACATTTCCGCATTATAAAACAAGGAACTTTTCTGAAGTCAGGAGTGACTTAAGGAAATCTTGGAGATGCTAGCAAGAAGAGACTCAAATACCTTCACAGCAATTGCAAATAATGGTCCCAGGGTTTTCGTGAAGATGTCAAGGCGCGAGCTCACAGCTTCCTTTTGTACCTGAACTTTTGGTTTTGCCAACTGAGGCGATGAAATGGCATTTAGTAGATAATGAACGATAATGATTTCCACCTGAACAGGTAATTTATGATGATAAACACGACCTTTCTGCAAATGCTAGTGTCACAGACAGTAAAGAGTTCTTCAGTAAAGAAAATTAATGTTTCACCCAAATCACTGAGTCAGTGACATTGCTAATTACATGATCGTTGGATATATTGTGTGGCACCTGCAGGAAGCCATTATGCTGATGGATGGATACATATGTTGTGTCCTTTGCTGGGATGAAGAGGTGCATTATGGGTAAACAGCACTGGGAAGCCCACTGTCGTAAACACCACTTACTGCTTGTCCACTTTCAGTAGATAATTAAGTGCTAATTAGAAGCTAATTCCATTGGCGGTTTGCAGCCTAAGCGAGACGCGGCCTCGCCTCGTTATCTTAATCAGGGTGCCCGTGAGCGTGCTGTACAGGGCGTCCGCCTCCTCTTCACCACTTCCTGCCTCTCTGCTGACTGCCGCCACAATAGCAGCCATGTTCATCAGCAAACAATGGCTGGTAATCGGTTCAGTAGTGAATTAGCTGCTGCCTGTGACTGCTCTTTCCTGCGGAGCATAGGGCCGGATTCTGGGGGGGGGCTCTCGGCCCCGTCGGCTAAGCTCAGCCACAAGGGAGGTGATTGATCAGTGAAATCTGGACTACCCCCCCCGTCTTAGGGAGGGCTGTGCCGCTGCTGAATAGGCATGTTTGCCGTTCCTGGGGCCCCCTTACCCCCCCCCCGAGATGTTTCTAAGACAAAATCAATAATCAGTACAGTCAGAAGATCATAACAACTAGCTAGTTAGCAGAACATGCTGCTTCTGCATCTACTAAATAAGGACCATGATCATTTAATATTTAGTGTAGTGAGTGTTCGTGGCCAGTAGGGGGCCTAAAGTTCCGGGGGCCCATGCAAACGCATAGTTTGAGTGATAGTAAACACAACTACTGATTATGTCTTGCAGGGCACCAGCAACCCGTACTGCGCATCGTGGGACAGCACCGCCATGTAAGTCAGATGAATGCTGTCGCTCTGGTACATCACAGGCATGTGGTTCCACCTCACCTGACCCCCGAAACCAATTTCACGATCATTAACACAAAGGCACATTTTCCCATCTCTTAGCCACAGCTCCGTAACCATGGCGATCTGCACATCGCCTGCACCGCAGCTTAGTGAGATGTCAGCGAAAACAGCGTCAGCTGGGGGGGTCACGTGACCTACAGCGAGGTCTTTGAAGGCCCACATTTGCTGATAGAAGTTAATAAATGTGGCGTTCTAAAATGTAGTGACTGGCCGCTTTTTATCAGAGCCATTTTACGGTTTGTTTTGTATCCATATTGCATACATGCTGTTGCCTGAAGATGGGCTTAATATCCATTTTAGTATTGATGCATTTCTCTTTGAAATTAAGCATTTTCCCCGCTAAAAGAAGCCCCAGAGTTTCACCTCCAAGCTGCATACACATTCATGTCGATGCAATTCTGATTTGTAAGAAGCACATTACCGAAAAACACACTGTCAAAAAATAAATACGCCCAGCACTGAAAAAGACACAACCAACAAACGAACAAGCCAGCACTGATAAACAGACGGGCACAACACCAATAAATTAACAGGCATATCGCTAATGAACAAACACACCACTGAAAAATGAAGCACACTTCAACACGATGAATGAACAGGTGTGCATGACAGTTTATTGACATTGTTTCATCAAGCCTCACAAGATAAAATGAAAAAGTTAAGGAATAAAAGCAGGTGATGGAATAACACTGAAAGAAGGTCAGTGTATCCTTCAGATTCTCCTCCTGTATGATTCAAGCTGTCCTCTACCTGGCCACAGCATAGACGTTCTGGATAGATGAGGATGTCCCTCAGCAGAAGCCTGCTCCATCCTGCTCCATCCTGCTCCATCCTGCTCCTACCTGGGCTCCTCTTTGATCAGCCCCCTCATTATTTACAATTTCATGTCTCTTCAAACCATCATTCACATTTCAGGTTCTCATTAGGTTCCCATTGCTGCTGTATGGACTTCAGCTGGCCAGCGCTCTGGGATGTAACTCTCCTCCTTTCCTTTGAGTTTTATAACAGTGTCTCCTGCACCTGCGGATCCTTCAGTAGCACGGTAGCTTGGGAAGGTTCTCAGCCAGGTTCTCTTAGGTTCTTTGTGTGATTTGGACTGATTTCCATTTCACTACGTACCTAAAGCAGTTCTTATCATGGGACTCTATTGCCATGTGAAGATTTGTCAGACAGCCTTGCTTATCGGCCGCCATATTACAGGTTTAAATATCGCGTGTGGCCCAGCGGGCACCTTTAGATAATCCGCAGACACGGGGAGCAGGGAACTTCCTCAGTGCCAGAGGTGTCACCTGACACCCCTGCGCAGTGTTACGGATTAGCCCTCAGTCTGAGCACTTTTGGTTCCTGCCTGAACGTGACCCCCACCGGTGGAAGCAAGGACCCGAGGCCCCCGCCCTCCCCACAGCATCCAGCATACAATTTTAAATGTATTTTTTAACGAAGAAACACTGACCTCCTGTCAGTCGGGCCGACAGAAGGAACCGTAATTCAATTACAGCGTCGCATTTATTTCACTCTGTTCTTCGTGGCATCGGTTTGAAGGAATACTTCGTCTACTTGTGTGTTTATTTACACTCGTTAATCACCTACTAATTCTCTCAGCACTATGTAAAATTTTTAGAATTGATATGAGGAAGTATATATTTACAAAAATAGCTTCTAAGTATTTTAATGCGGCTTTGGATTTTGGGATTCGGTTAAATCTGACGACGCTTGGAGAACGCCGGGATCGCTGATTAGCGGGTGCCGGCCAGGTGGAGGCTCTACGAGGCTGATTGCGGGAACCGGAGAATGACCCGGCCACCCCCCCCGGCCTGCCGTGTCTGCCCCCTGCTGGCCGCACTTGGCCATTTCGTGCCATCGGCCGCCGTCCAGCGCCTTATTGGACGCATGGCAAGGGAAGCAGGAGCGATGACCTCAGCGTGAGCCCGGCCACTTCGCAGTCAGTCACCTGACTCGGGTCACACCTTACTGGTGTCAACAGAGCCAGGAGCAGGACCGGCCACGCTCATGTGACCTCGCTAATTAGCATGGCGGGCTCCGACTCGGACCCAAGCCCTCCGAGGTCTGCGGTCAGACCGCAAAGTGACCTGTCTGAGGTCAGGAGGCCAGACGCAGGTGAGCGGGAGGGCAGGCCGCGCTCCGGGTGACGTGGTGGTAATCGGCCGGAGAGGGCCTGCATTGACCTACCTGCTCTTCTGGTTCACACATTAAAAGGGAGGAGTGTTAGGCATTTAAAGAAGCTTTATAGAGGTGAACTGCACTTTACAGAAGGCCTGAATTCATCTCTGAACGGGGCTAAACACAATTTTAATGTTAATTCAGTGATATTTTACTACATTTATCATCCTGTAAAATGGGAAATTTAATAAAATAACCAATCGCGGCGTGCTGCTGGTTACCCCCCCCCCCCCCAGCAATGAAATGGCACAGTAGTGACAGCTACACAGGACCTGCTCCCCATTCACTGAAAAGGACCCACCATTGTGCCAATACCAGGATACTATGGCTATAGTTTCTCCAGGCCTCTGGGGGGAGACCCTCCCCAACCACTTGGTGACCATAGAGTGTCCATAGCGAGTGCCTCCTACCCCCCACTGTGACTCCTCCTGGGAGCTGAGGCACCTCAGTATGCAGGGTGAAAAGGATGGTGACTGGAGCTCGCTGATGCCCACCGGAGTGAGGACCTGAAAGGGGACATGCTGCCGTCAGGCCAGAGCCACCGCACCAAGGGGCCGTCGGGTCAGAGCCACCGCACCAAGGGGCCGTCGGGTCAGAGCCACCGCACCAA
>JABFEB020000060.1:1933889-1946527 GCA_019775895.2 Stomatorhinus ivindoensis
TAAAGAGCATTGTGCACATTACCGTCCCTATTTATAAAGAGCATTGTGCACATTACCGTCCCTGTGCATAAAGAGCATTGTGCACATTACCCTCCCTGTGCATAAAGAGCATTGTGCACATTAGCCTCCTTGTGCATAAAGAGCATTGTGCACATTACCATCCCTGTGCATAAAGAGCACTTTGCACATTACCCTCCTTGTGCATAAAGAGCGTTGTGCACATTACCCTCCTTGTGCATAAAGAGCACTGTGCACATTACCCTCCTTGTGCATAAAGAGCTTGTTCTAGCTGCATGTTTTGCCTGTTAAAAGCCCTCAATGCTGAGCGCATGCTGATGTCAATTTTTCGCCCTTTTGACAGACAGACTTTGAGAAAGACGTGGACATCGCCTGCCGTTCAGGTATGGATCCCATTCCATAGACTAATCATTCTAAAAGTAGCAAAACGATCCAGAGAGTAAGTTCGCAATAATATGGGTTGTAAACATTAAGCAGGAAATAGCAATAGCAGAGGCGTTATGGCAGATTCGCACCTCTCTTTAGCCCTAGAGGAAATTAGCGATCCTGACAGATTAACAGCACGTTACAATGCTTTATTTTTTTTGCTTTTTACCACTTATTATCGTAGTCTATTGTTCAGCCACCCAAAGAATTAAGGAGAGGCTTGGGATCATTAGCCATGTCCATACGTTGGTTCGTCAAAATCTGCCTGGCAGTTAATTGGCTAGAAGAGCCGTCGCCCATGGAAACACATCAGTGTCTTCTGGAGCTTCTGCAGTTATGGCGGCAGCGCTATGCGTTGTTAGCGCTCCCGCACGGTGGGGGCGCTGTCGAGACAGACGCGTCGCTGGCGTGGCGGCTTGGCCAGTGACCAGGTGTTGTTCAGCTCTGTCAGTGTCCTACTGGGGCCCCGACTTGGAGGAGAATGAACGGCGGAAGGATGTGCGGATGTCCAGGGCGAGTCACCCGAGCGGGCAGGGAACGTCGAATTAGCAAAGCAAAGCAGCGTGGGAAGGGGCCGCCCACCCAGCCGCCCGGCATGGGGTTCGAGCCGCAGCTGGAAGGTTCCTGGGAGACGCGATTTCCGCGAATATCCTGCCTTTCCCTCATTTGCGGCCTGCATGCAATTAGCCACTTCAGAATCCATGTTGCAGGAGGCGGGTCCAGCACTCCTGGACTTCCAAACAAATGTGACCGTCGGCTCTCAGCTCCCTCAGCCAACCCCGGCTTCCTGAGCCGGAGTAACTAAGGAGACCCGGAGAAGCGGCTGGCCAAGGGGGCTGCGTGTTTGGAGGGAAGTCAACCTCCTGCTCGGCTGCTTCTTCCATGACGGGATCGCAGCGTGATGCTGAAGTGCTCGCTTTTATTAATAAGCTCACACCCTCGGCGGAGCCAGCCCTTCCAGCGCTCTGGCCTCCAAGGTTATTAAAATGCAGATTGTAGG
Organism: Stomatorhinus ivindoensis; assembly: GCA_019775895.2. NCBI lineage: Eukaryota > Metazoa > Chordata > Actinopteri > Osteoglossiformes > Mormyridae > Stomatorhinus > Stomatorhinus ivindoensis. The sequence continues at coordinate 1,935,334 of JABFEB020000060.1, forward strand.
CAGGTGAATCATCCAATGGCCCTTTTGAGCTGCCTCTCCACTGAGCATTTGCATTCATCCTTTTCGGAGAATTTGAACTTTCAGTGACATTTGCCTTTATTGGGAAAAACAAAACAAGTGGGGTGGAAATGCCCGCTGTGGAGTAAGCCCTCCTGATGCCTTTCAGTCCGTCGTTACCAGTAATTACTGCCTGAGGCACTTAGCACTGTACTTTTATCCAGCAGGCCCCAGAATAATGAGACACATCCCAGCTTTGGAACAGAGGCCAGGTGAGATCCTTAGAAGAAGCTGAAGTGCTATGCAGGGTTTCCTACCCTCGGGTGCATCTTCTCCAGAGGAATGGCTCCATTCTTTACCGAATCGTCTGGGCCAGGAGTGATTGAGGCAGGAGTCACCATGGGTCATCTCCATCAGTCATCAGGGGAGCCACTTGGAGAGCACACGCGCCTGGCACATGCCAAGTGTGGGATCTCCGATTACACTGAATCTAATCGGAATCAAAGAAAGAAATGAGAGTATGAACCGTGGTGTTAGATTAGCGGGGTATTTATGAACCATGGTGTTAGATTAGCGGGGTATTTATGAACCGTGGTGTTAGATTAGCAGGGTATTATGAACCGTGGTGGTAGATTACCGGGATATTTATGAACCGTGGTGTTAGATTAGCGGGGTATTTATGAACCGTGGTGGTAGATTAGCGGGGTATTTATGAACCATGGTGTTAGATTAGCAGGGTATTTATGTACTGTGGTGTTAGATTAGCGGGGTATTTATGTACTGTGGTGTTAGATTAGCGGGGTATTTATGAACCGTGGTGTTAGATTAGCGGGGTATTTATGAACCGTGGCGTTAGATTAGCGGGGTATTTATGAACCGTGGTGTTAGATTAGCAGGGAATTTATGAACCGTTGTGTTAGATTAGCGGGGTATTTATGAACCGTGGTGTTAGATTAGCGGGGTATTTATGAAACGTGGTGTTAGATTAGCAGGGTATTTATGAACCGTGGTGTTAGAATAGCGGGGTATTTATGAACCGTGGTGTTAGATTAGCAGGGTATTTATGAACCATGGTGTTAGATTAGGATGGTTTTTATGAAGCGCAGTATTAGATTAGGAGGGTATTCATGAAGCGCAGTAGATTAGCAGGGTGTTGAAGTGCAGTGTTATATTACCAGGGCTTTTACAAAGCACAGTGTTTATTAGCAGGGTTTTTATGAAGTGTCGTGCAAGATTAGCATGTTTTTTATGAAGCACAGTATTAGATTAGTAGGGGTTTTATGAAGTATGGTGTTAGATTGCCAGGGTGTTTATTATGCCAGTGCGGTGTTAGATTAGCTGGGTTTTTACAAAATCCAGTATTGGATTAGCAGGGTGCATTTAAAATTTGCTGTTAGATTAGTGGGCTTTTTGCAGTGGCCTTTGAGTAGTTTAGAAATGACGCTGTGTTTTCCCTGCTCTCCTGCATTTTTGGAACTGTATTGATCTGTATTTTTTTACATAGCATTGAGCAGGAGTTATGCCTCATTAACATGCACAGCACCTGTGGAGCTCCACATTAGCCACACACCCATTATGGGAGACAGGCAGCTGCTAAATGAGCCGTTTGGGTGGCCAGGTGATTAGAACAGGGCAATGAGGTGAACACCTTGTTATAATGACTCATTCTTGGCCCACGCCCCTATCACTGCATGCCGATGTCCGGTTTCTCACGGCTGAGCTGGCCTTTCCTGAAGGCCATCTCTGTATTTGGGATATCTACTCATCATCAAAGCCCCTCATGAAGTTAGTGTCATTAATATCACCGGTTTCCCCATTCTACTAACGTTTACTACAGTTTAGTAGTGGTTAATTGGCCAGGATTACCAGTTTGGTAGCTCAGGTTACTCATTCTGGTAGCAGTTTATTGGTAGCAGTTACTCAAGTTTAGCATTTGGTAGGGGTTACTCAGACAGGTTTAGCTGATGGTAGGGGTTAGTTAGTCAGTTTTAGCTGTTTAGTGGGGATTTCTCAGGCAGGATTAGCAGTTTCATTGGGGTTACATCAGTTAGGTTTAGCTGGTTGATAGGGGTTAGTCGGGTTGGTTTAGCAGTCTGATAGGAGTTACGCAGGCATATTTAGCAGTTTCATAGGGGTTACTCAGTCAGGTTTAGCTGGTTGGTAGGGGTTAGTCAGGTAGGTTTAGCAGTTTCATAGGGGTTCCTCAGTCAGGTTTAGCCATTTGATAGGGGTTAGGTTGATGCTTCAAGCCACACGAGTGGGATCTGGTTCATCTGCTGTAGCTAGTCCTCCAAAGCTTCCGTACAAAAACCTCTCAGTTGGAGGTGGCAGAGTGACAACATGGTGAATTAGGGGAGCAGAGACAGGAAAGCAGCGGCACTGGCTGTGGGCTAAGGAAGCCATCCGCATCCAGAACCGCGTTTCCTTGCTGCAAAGTCGTCGGGTCGTACTGCTGTCCAGACTGCCATCAGGCAGAACCATCTGGAGCAGGAAACGGAGGCAGAGGGGCAGGTCGCTCCATCACACCGACTTACACATGAATAATTCAGGGCCCCCACTTGAAAATGTGTAACATCCACAGTCGCCGCCATCGCTCCCAGGTCGCGACCTTGGTTAACCTGCCCGTACGGCCGCATTATGTAGCTGCACGCTGGGCCAGGGGCAGACATGGGAACGGCGCATTGCAGAGGAGCAGCGCTGATTTTAAAGAAAAGCATGATTAGTATCTGCAATCATTACATGTGTGCCATGGAATGATACTCCAAGTATTGCTGGTCTTTTAACATAAATAATAATTATCCATCAGTGCCGCTGCTTGGACATGCAGACTCCCTGTACCCAGCTCCTCATAGGTTTTTCACATCTTCTGAATTTCTATAAAACCGAAAATGCTGAACTCCTTTCCCCACCTTGCTCACCACAGTCCACGGGCTTGGCTGAAATAACAAGGGACCCGTTCATTTAAGCCCCCCCCCCGACCCCTGGCCCCCTCACGGGCATTGCCCAGAAACCTCTAGTCCTTATGGATTTAGGACCTGAAGATTAGATTGTGCCCTCTGAACACCCCTGTCATTCTCCAAGGGCCCAAAACATGATTTCGGACGTGGCGCTCTCGGCGCTCTCAGTGTCTGCCTCTTGCAAAATGAATTGAGCTTGAGCCTGACCTCAAGGCCTCTTCGTGCTCAGAAAGCAGTGATGTTTCTTCTCCTTGGAGATGCCTGCTCCTTCTCCCCATGCACTGTACAAGAGGCAGACCCTGCAGCTGCACCTAACTCACTGATTGCTTTCGTAATACTGCAGTATCTCATTCAGGATTATGGAGACTAGCCAGGTGGGCCTGTGATTGGCGCGTTGCTGGTTCAAATCCCAGGGTCGGCAGAGTGATGTCACTGCTGGGCCCTTGAGCAGGACCCTTAACCCCCACCTGCTCCAGAGATCGTCTGATCGCCATAATTCTCAAAATTATGTTTCGTGTTGCATGAAAGTGTTTGCGAAATAAATAAAATGTAAACGTAGTTTGTGCGGTTGAGTGAAAACGATCTGCACATTACGTGTAAATAGGCAAACTCGAATTTAGCAAGGTGGCTGTGTGATAGAGTCCTGCCTCTTCCATCAGCCCAGTACATCGTGCTGGTTCCAGGCGGGAGCGGCCAGAGCGCTGCCTTAATCCGCTTGCCACGTCTGTTTCAGCGGCCCTCCACAAAGACATGGGCTCGTGCCGGGCAGCAACCATCACGGGGACCCTGTCGCGCATCTCGCTCAATGATGAGGAGGAGGAGAAGGGCCCCGAGACCCTCAATTACTCCACGTTGCCTGGCAACATCATCTCCAAGGTGATGATCCAGCAGCCGTCGGGAATGCACCTGCCAGTGGGCGTGGCTGACATGGGGGATCCATGCCTGGGCGAGGGCGACATGCGACGGACCGTCTACCTGTGCACGGACGACGGGGGGCGCTCTGCCGACCCGGACATGGGCGGCCATGAGGTGAGCGGGCCTGGCCAGGCCGGCCAGATGATGGACACCGACTACATTGTGATGCCGCGGGCGACGGGCAACGTGCCTACACTCCTCAAAGAGGAGGCCAAGCTGAGCATGGGCATGGAGGTTCTGGGCCACGAACGCCTGATGCATTACAAGGTGAGCCCCGAGTTCAGCATGGGCCCCTCCGCCATGGAGCACATGGCCATGAATCTGGAGCCACAGTTCGGAGCTCCGGAGCACGGCCAGAGCCTACCCTTCGAGCCTCGGACAGCCGTCAAGAACTTCCTGGCAGAGATGGAGGAGAGCGGCGGTCTGTCCCGAAGCGAGACCGGTTCCACGATATCCATGAGCTCCCTGGAGGTACGTGAAGACGTCCTCTCACTCTCACACGTCACACACCCAGGCAGCAGGCTGTCCAAATGTAGAAGCTTCCCTTGGGGGGAGGGTGTCAGACATTTTAGCCTGGATCGCAAACCCACATCTGACATCACCATGATTCATCACAGTGTGAGGAAGGATACGGCCCTTCAGACTGCCTCAAAAGTGCTCTCTCTTCCCTCCCCACAGAGAAGAAAGTCACGATATTCAGACCTGGACTTTGAAGTAAGTCTGAAGAAGCATGATGCGGGTGTGGTTTATAATGTGGGTGTGGCCTACAATATGGGTGTGGCTAATCGTGATCTTCCGTGGTTTGTTTATAATCAATCCGTCTTGTAGCTCTGTCAGACTATTGGATCTGGCCAGTGCAGTTAAAAGCTTGAAAGTTCAGGGGAAGGCAGGCTTAAACTGGACTCACTCTAATGGTTGTGACCCACAAGGTTGAACATGATGTCGCATTGTATCTCGGAAAGGCAGTAAATGTACCAGTCATACAGACGTAGGAACGTGTTTCATCTGTGGAGTTTGTTCCGTCCAGATGGGGCCCTTAAAATCTCGTTATCACTTAGAAGTGATTTTGCAAATCAGAAATTTATCACTATCTTAGCCCCCAATTAATAGTGAAAATCACGAATGAAACAGACAGGAAGCATGTGCCGTCTGCCAGTTACGAGAGCCGTAGCCTGCATGTGTCAGGAAAGAGCTTTGCAACATTTAGTGACTTTATAAAAACACCCCTTTTCCCCGCAGAAAGTCATGCACACCCGCAAGAGACACATGGAGCTGTTCCAGGAACTGAATCAGAAATTTCAGACCTTGGACCGATTTCGAGATATACCAAATATGGGCGGCATGGTGAGTCACAGGAAGTGGGCGGGGCCGATCGCTGACCACATGCCTGTCCTCAGATCCCTGCCACCTGCTATAAGGGGATTAATGGTGGCTTGGCTAAAAGGGTTACTCCCAACTGTGTGTGCGTGTGTGTGTGTGTGTGTGTGTGTGTGTGTATGATTGAAAACCCATTATTTTGATATTATGGAGACCATTTTTCAGGTCCCCATAAAGATCTATGAATGCAATCAAAAATCTAAAAATGCCAAAAAGTCTCCTATTTTGTTTGTTTACTCATGGTTACGGTTAGGTCTGGGTAGGGGTTAAGGTTTCCATGTTAGGATTAGAATTTTCCCCATAGATGAGTCCCCACAAAGATAATTGCAAACCTGTGTGTGTGTGTTTGTACGTGTGTTTGGGTGTCTGTCTGTCTGTCTATATTGGCACTGGTCCATTAATGGTGTTTGTTCGGTTGTTGCCGGACGGCGGGGGGGGGGGGGGGGGTTGATTTACATTTGCTGTAAGACGTTAATCCTATGAACGTCCAGGACTATGCAGAGGGCCGTAATCTCTGCCTCCGCTTCCTGGGCGTGCTGAAAGGCACACGTTTCCAAGGTGACAGGAGCCCTTGGTCGCAGTCAGATCCTTCCGGAAGCTTCTGTGCCTAGCCGCACACTTCGGCGCCGATTGCTCGCTCGGTGGCGGTATGCGGCTCTCCCCTGCTCTGGTCCCATGCTTCACACTTTTGCCCCCCTCCTGCGGTGCTCCCCCCTCCCCCGACTAGCACACCGCCGTCCTCAGTACGTCTGGCTCCTGCTGGCGCCTCCAGCTGCCCGCATGGCATCAACCCGTAGCACAATGTCATCTGAGCCTTGTTGCCTAGTAACCGGCGCAAGGACGTCTGTGTAAGAATGATTCTTCTTGGAGTACTTCAGTCCCTCCCCCCCCAACGAAAAGCTTGCCACAGGGCTGTTCTGCAGACGCCATTGCTGACGACAGAGCATGCTGCGGGGCCTTCCAGTGGCAAAGCATTCTGTTTTAATTTAACACACTCATACGTGCGTCAGAGGGACTGAAACATTAATAGAATCTTTAAAGTTCCTGTTCCTTTCCTAAAAGAACGATACAGAATGACGGCTGACTGGCAGCACGCTGAACAGAGCCCGTCATGGGCACTTCGCTTGTTTCAGGGGCCCCATCAATGGGCCACTTCGGGCCCTTCAGGGGCCCAAAGGCAAATGCATGATGGGAGTAGCGCTAAACGCCACCACTGGTCCCAGCTACATCTCGGGCAGTTCCCCATTTTTTTTCTTTATGATGGGCCTTTCAGAATGTTCCGCCGCTCATCTTGCTCGCTAGACCGGGTCCTCGTGCAGGACTGCGCTGCAGACACTGCATCCGGGCTGAACCGCTAGTGCCTCCCCCTGACCCTGTCTCTCTCGCACCCAGGACAAGTCCATGGCCAGCAAGAACCCCTGGGAGACCTACAACCCAACGTGTGACTACCAGAATTACGGCACCTTGAATGTACTGGAGCCCAGCGGCAAGGACTCGCTGGAGATGACCTCCTCTGAGTGGGAGAAATGTGTCAGTCTCCCGCTGGAGGTGCAGGAGGGAGACTTCCAGACAGAGGTCTAGGGGAGGGGGCACGGGGCGGGGGGGAGGGCAGGGCTGGGCTGGGCGGGGCGGGGGGCAGGTGGGAGAGGATGTATTTTGCACTGAAAATGTGAAAGACTTTTCTTACAGCCTTGGCGTACATATCTGGATGATAAAAAGTATGGCAGGGACATTATGTGCCAATACGCAAAGACGAAAACGGACAAAAAAAGTAGAAAAGCAGTAAAAAACAAAAAGATACGTGTGTTTTTTTGTATTCTCACTAGTGTACTTAGTGGGGCAGGCAGGTGAGCGATGCGAACCATCCCGTGTGTAAATGGATCCATCACGGTGACTTTTCAGACGAAACCTCAAAGACCATGTTGTCCTGGCTTCAGCGGGTCCGCGTCACCTCAGGGGACAGGGGGCAGGACCCAGGAGCACAATGTACATATTTATGCAGGTTTTTAAAATGTTTATAACACTTTGTTTGGCCATTACTACACTTTTTACTTTATAATATTAAAAACAAAAAAATGAGGGGGGGGGGGGCTAAAGAATTTTTCTGTCATTTAAAATGAATGTTTGTCAAGCCACATTCCTCATTGCTTTCAATGCAATAAAGGTAATACTCACTTTTATATGAATAATATATTTCACACCTTTATTACTGCAGACCTGCCTGGCGGCTGACAGCAAGCAGCGACATCTGCAGCCTGTATAAAATATTTAAAAGAAATGTTCTATGGTGTAAATAAACTTTTGTCTACATATGTTTTAATTGTGCCAATTTATTTTAATGAGGAGAATATTGACAACCTGATGAGAAGCTCTATAGCGAAAAATGTTAACATTTGAAAAAGTATGTAAATAAAAGAGGAAATATGTTCGTACCGCTTCAGAAGATGTCGTGTCATCCTATGTGCTTGACTTGGGACCGCTGGGGGCTTTGCAGCGGCACACTGTGATTGGCCCACCTGTCGCTGAACCCCCCCATCCCTCCTCTGTGTTTGAGCTCTCACAGTGTGTGTGTGTGTGTGTGTGTGTGTGTGTGTCTGGTGGGAAAATGTTTTAAACCATGCAGTCTAAATTTGGAACCCCCCCCCCTTGTCATGAGATCACATCAAACATAGGTTGAACTGCTAGCAGTCTGATGTCTGCCTGTATCTCCCTCCCAGCATGGGGCTGCTTAAGGGGGGTAAAGGAGGCTTGTGGGAGTCCAGGGGGGCGGGGTCAGAAGATGACTGCTGATTGACTGAGTCACAAGTGCAGTGATTGGCTCACTGGCTAGGCCTGGCCATTCAGCTGATCACCCCCACCTCAAAGGGTACAACTCTGTTTTACAAGGCACTCCCCCCCGCCTCATGAAGCCTTACACACTGTACTCAACTTTGATTAACTGTGCATTTAAATTCTCAGTTTACAGATTTATACAGTAACACCCATAGATACCAAATAAAAACTACTTTTCTATAGAAATGTGGGCCAACGTTGAGAAGATTAGCCTTCATGAGGACAGAATAATCTCATTAATGGGCACCAAGATGCAGTCAGAAGATGAATAGGGAAAGCAATTTCCCCGAATGGTGGAGATCAGTTGAGATCCCGATTCAGACAGAGCGACCTGACCATGCCAGAGAGGAAGTGCTTAGTTAAAACTGAAACTGCAAATATGTGTAGGAAGGAAGGTCTGGAGAGGCGTAGGCTGGTCACCGCACCGCTGTGCACTATCCTGCTATTTCAGAAAACAGACAATTGACAGTGGGTTTGAAAGACTGCGATGAATAGAAGACGTCGCTGTGGAGAGGTTGTACAAAATGACAGCCGACTCATTTCATTGTGTCGTCAGAGGCCAAATGAAAAAAGCGTAAGAACTCGCAATCTGTGCGACATAAGGGTTCCAACCTACATCAGCCAGAGTGACAGGACCACAGAAAATTGCAATCGGATCCTAATTCCAAACTTAACTTCGTTTCCTGTCAACGCTTAAAAAATGGAGAATCTGAATTAATCACTGTGTCTGAGGCTGTACTAATGACTATTCATTGGTTCCAGTAGCAAATTATTCAGCAACAATATGGCTGTTTCAAATGCATGGAACCATTTTCATTTTACAGAATTGGCTGGGCACATGTAGCAAGCTAAAGTGAATGTCATTAAGCAAATCAGTAAGTGGACTGTTTGGCTATGGATTACTCACGCAAATGGATTTTAGGCTGAAAAACAACTCCCGTTCACGGAACATTTGCTAAGCTGACTTGGACTCCACCAAAGCAGGGCGTGCTGAAGACGTCTGTATCTCACAGTGCACCTTGCCACTGCACAGCTGATGTGAGAGAGCCTCACTCCAAAGTCCGCAGGAGCCGAACTCCAGCGTCTGAGGCAGGCTTTTGATGCAGCTTCTGCGAGTCTGACGGTCCCCGGCGGAAGCGCATGTTGGGGTCTCTGACAGCTTCAGTAGCACGGCTGGAGTGTCCGTCTCACAGCCCGAAAGCGGCATTTCGAACCCGAAACTGAAGCGCTCACCTTCGTCGGAGAGTCCCCCATGCACGTCGCTCTCTACAGCTCCGCACGCAGCAGACTCTCATTCTACCAGCACTAACAGCTGCAGGAGTACCTGAATTCTTCCCTCTCGGGCAGTAGAAGATGTGGATGTGGCACTGCCTCCACTGGCCTGCAGGGGGCGCCACACACTTCAAGGCTGGAACAGAGCCGTTTTGTATCCACCGACACACGGGATCAGCAGAGGAGAGCAGGAGGCTTCAAGGTTGACCGTAAGATCTGTCAGGATGTAGACAGGACTGGCACAAAGCTACGTGAGCTTGGCCTGTCAGAAAGCGTGGTGGATTGCTGCTCTGCTCTGTACGGAATCTGCCGATTTTCACTTTTCCTCACAGACCCGAACTGCACAAACGGGCTACCTGCCGAAAAGACAGCACGTGCGTCCGCTTCACGGGCAAGCGACTGGACGGCCCTGACTGCTCTTTGCAAATCCACCGTGGACTGGGGTTCTCCGCTCGGCAGGGCACAGCGTGCCGTGACGACAACCATCATCATCACAGGCAGCGCAGTCATCTTTAAAGCACAGGCCACAAAGAGCATGAGCCAATCAGCGCATCAAAGCAGTGCCCCCCCCCCCCATGGTGAACTGTACAATCTGCCCTGTATCAATGCACAGCACACACACACGGAGGCCCGGATATGTGAGACCCTCCCTGTCAGGGTACGAGGTCCTGCAGGAAGGGCTCTGAAAGCACCGTGTTCATGAGAGCGAAGATCCCCAGGCCCATTACAGCTCGCCACTGCCCATAGAGAGCCTGTGTGATATTGCAGCCTGTGGACTAATGCAGAGGAGTAACGAAGAAATAAACAGTCGCACTTCCACTGTAATATTCCATTTTTAATCTGACACTTTATATGCAAAGCGACCTCAGTTTTGCTCAGCTGGAAGTTCTACTAGAACAGTTTGGGTAATGCACCTGTACAGGAGCCGTGTCCGTCCCGCCCATCATATCTGCTGCCGCTCGTGGTGCCTGCAGCCCCTCAGCAGTGCAGGTGCCCACTTCAAGATCAACGACATGGGAAATGTCTTCTTTGTCTTTTTGGAGATAATCTGACTTCTAGGTGACACTGGGTCTCGTGGGTCAGCCGGCTCAGAATATTCTGTCGCGTGGATGTGGGAGTCCAACTGAGGCATGCGGTTGGATCGCGAGGGGGTGTGCTGGCAGAGATCTGACCTGTCAAATGCAAATGGATTTCACTGCAGCATTGAGAAGTAACACGCGTCCAACGATGTTTGAAAAAAAGACAATAATTCTCTGTGTCAGCCTAAGTGTGAGAGACCAGGACATGCTATCAGATGGACCCTGGAGCCTGCAGGAGAGGCTGCCAGTGGTTTGTCATCTGCTGTGGGTATCAGGGGGGCATTTTGTAGAAGATTGTCTTTATTGAGAGTAATTAAGCCCGGGCATAAACTTGAATTCCCTGGAGAGATGTTTGCCTGAATTTTCCCCTTTCTCCAAACATAAGCTTGGAAAAAATGCAGCCGTGTTTGTCAAACGTCTGACCAGGAATCCAAGCTGTTGCTGCTGAAAAATTTATCACACTAAATTCTTCCATGATATCCTTTTCAAGCAGAACTCCTATTATACATTTTCAATTTGCCTCTTCCCCTTTTCACATGAAACCTTTTATTTTCAGAATAAAAGGAAACCGAAAGCGGGGCCCCTCTATGGCCGCGCGCCGAAAGCGGGGCCCCTCTATGGCCGCGCGTCGAAAGCGGGGCCCCTCTATGGAGGCGCACCGAAAGCGGGGCCCCTCTATGGCCGCGCGCCGAAAGCGGGGCCCCTCTATGGCCGCGCGCCGAAAGCGGGGCCCCTCTATGGCCGCGCGCCGAAAGCGGGGCCCCT
>JABFEB020000060.1:2029790-2039790 GCA_019775895.2 Stomatorhinus ivindoensis
GGGGGGGGGGGGGGGGGGGTGTCTCTCTATGACTCCCTGGGGCCTGAGGCTGAGATTCTCTCGACCAGAAGGAGGATGGACACTAATCTGATTATCCCCATCTTCTGTGAGCGCTCTGACTTCCAGCTGTGCTAATGTCCGGCTGTACAGATGTCAGAGTGGTCCAGGCTGCACGCTACAGTCCCGGGCCACCAGCTCCAAGGAATCCTGTCGCTGTCAGGAGCTGAGGACCCGCATCTAATAATACATTTATGAGAATACGCAGAATGGCGGTGCTTCTTCCTGGGCGTGAGAGCGAGCCACTCGTCCCCTTGTCCTTCACATTCCTCGCGGCATGATGCCGCCCTGCGATGCGCGGCTGCTGACATCCAAGCTGCAGTATCTCGCGCGCCGCTGCGGTGCTGCACATGGCGGCTGGGTTTGCTTTACAATCCAGGCGTCACATTTTGTCCTGGAGCCACACCCAGGACTGGCTCCGCTCCAGGTGCCTATTCTGGTCACGGCTTCTATAAAAAGTGGTCGATATTTTCCACTCGAAAGCGGAGCCTGGTTAATTGGCCAGTGGCTGAAATGCAACACTGTTTATTTGCAATATTCAGATGCACAGCTGTAGGGTTATCATGTCCACATGTTTACCTGGGTACCCTATGACCCAAAGGTTGTTTAACTGTAACTAATTCATGTTTACTAGTCCCCTAACCGGCAGACAGGTCTCCATTTGGCATTCTAAGGCAGTCTTTAATGGTGATTTTCGAGCACACTTCTGTTGTCACACATGTGCGATAGCATCTTGCTATTCTGTTTGATGTTTCTTTCCAGCCTGTAAGTCTAACTTTTTCATTCTCTAATTTCACTTCTGTAGATGCCATTCCATTGTGACATTACAATAAATTAAATTTTAAAAAAATGCAGTTATGGAGTAAAATGACATGATGAAATTATTTCTTATTTTATAGTGTAGTGAACACCATCTTTGTCTTTGCATCTTTTTTGATTGATGTTTAACATACTGTTAGCCCTGTTAACTGATGGAATTGTCTAATTGAGCTACAGCCATTTCTGGCAGCAAAATGGGTGATGATACCAGAGAGGTTAGTGACTTTCCGCTTGGCGCTGTCACAGGGGGGTATATTTACAAGTCAGTTTGTTCCTGTCCTGCTGGAGCTGCCCACAAGCGAAGTGACTGCCTTGGTCACACCATCTGGGAGCAGGTTAAGTCACAAAGCCCCCACAAGCTCACAAAAAGGGACATGAACACGCAACCTCAGTACCCAACCGGAATGGCAGCAGATCTCACCTCAATATTCCACCATCTAATGGAAAGTCTCCCCAGAAGAGCAGAAGCTGTTACAGGAATGGAATGAGATGTCGGACGAGTTGATGTCCAGATACCTTTGGCCATATAGTTTAACATACTTCAGTGGAGGGACCGTGTTGCTCTGTCTGTCTGCACTGCATTTTTCCTGCCGTTTTGCTGCTCTGCACATCATTTGCACTGTTGTAAACGCTTCCTGTTCTTGCTGGTTCCCACAGGGCCTTACTGGTGCCAGTGGCGTGGAGGTACGAGCACTGTCATTCAGCACTTGTAGAACCCCTTTTTGTCACCCTCCTGTAGTTCAACTGTAGCTTAATTGTAGCTGTACATGCAGAAAGCTGCTCTTTCAGTCGGGCTGACCAGGCCGCTAATGCGCTCTCTCGGTCTCCATCCATTCACCAGGGGCCCCCAGGGTTAGCCGGGCAACCAGGAGCGCCGGGCACGGAGGGCAAGAGGGTGAGTAAACTTTGTAAGGCCGCCATGCCGGGGGGGCGCAAGGCATGACCCCGCCGAGAACCGCACTGGGCTCTGAGACGGGCGGCCGACAGCTGGCCCTGCGGGTTCGAGCGCTGAAGCCATCTGAGAGTGGGGCCATCGGCGACAGGGAGGGCGAGACTGACAGCACAAATGGGAAAGATGGGGGGGGGCTTCTGTGGTTCAAGAAATCAGGGAGGGGGCCGGAAAAGCCATAAAAGCCCAATATGCTGACCGGTGTGCTGTTTCCACGGGGAGTGCAGAGGGGAGACCGACCTGGAAAAACAAGCCTGGCAGGTGGCCTGGGATCCGCTGGCATGGCACGCACATTCCCATTGGCCGTGTGACGAGAGCTCCAGTAGGACGGCCGCTGGAAGGGACCACTTTCAGAGACTTTGGGGGGGAGAGGGGTCTGTCTGCCAATACTCGCGCACTAACTGCAGGGGCTTTAATTAAAGCAGGCTGCACTCCTGGTGGCATTAATAGGTACAAGGAGGAAGAATGTGTTTCTGACCATGTGACCTCCTCTGAGGATATGTAGTTTTCAGGTGGGAATAAACGTGCCATTTGCTTGTCACAACGATACAAAGCAGAGAAACACTATTCAACGTGTTGTCAGTGAGGGCCTCGCATCTGGGATAAAGGATGGTTAGGCCTCCTTTTTTACAGGTGTGTAAGATTCACTGTTAATCCTCCTTGTGTGGAACTCAAATGTTTGAAGAAGGCTCAGATAAATGCATATGAAAATCTGCAAACATGGCCAAATGAATATGCGTCTCCCCTTCGGCAAACAGAGACAAACAGAGGCTGCACTTCATGTCCCCAGCCGTCTGTAAGGTGCCTGTGGGATTGGCTCCCTCCTTATGGATTTTCCAGACCGGGAGGCGGCCGGAAATGGGGGGCGGGGCCTCGCATGGAGCGTGTTGTTCTCCTTGGGAATGCGCGGGCCCTCTGCTATTTATACACTGTCTTTGATGGCTGGACGCCTTCCTAATGGCTGCCAACGCGCTAAAGTTTCAGGTATTTTTAGGTGTGGTAGTCACATGCGGTCTTCCGTGCGAAGGGTGGGCAAGGGACTGCATCAGGGGCCAAGCCTGGACTGGCCCCTTAAAGGTCTCTAACCCAATTAACGCCTCTTCGCCAGGATTATCTCTGGTGGGCTTTGATCGGAGCTTTGTCTGGTATCTGGCTCGTGGAGAATAGTCCACCATGTCTATCTTTGGTATGGCCGTTACCGATCCGAGAGGAAGTATCACAGTGTCACAATGTGCTGTTAGTCAGCCTGCACTTTAATAGCCGTCCAAGCCACCAGCCCCCGCACGCCCGCCCTCTCTCTTAACAATCTGTCAGCGTCAACTTATTAATTGTCAGTCCCTCCTGACTGCCAGAAATAGTGATGATTGTGACGGTTTGGGAACATCGCTAATAGCCTGTGAATATCATTCAGAGACACTGTTAAATGCCGACAGACAGCGTCTGTCTGACAGCGTGACGTGTGGCCAGTTCCCCGCCGAGGAAAAGCTTCACTCTTAATTGTGAGGAGCCACTTCCTTTGCACGTGTGCAACTGTAATGTGAATCGCTGGCAGATTAGTGACAAGATTAGCGACAGGTGGCATCAAGGACCAGCACACGCTGTCGAAATTCTTCCCGATATTACCTAAGGTGATGGGTTGCCGGATATTGAACACTTTTTTCGCTTCGGCCCAGTTTGGTGTCGGTTTTCCTGCACCTTGGGCTGTCTGTTCTCCATAAATGGCAGTAATTATCACACAGCTTGTATTTATACCACTGGAATCTCTGTAAATCAGAAAAGCACTTCAGGTCGAGAGGTCAAATGTTAAGAGCGAATTGCCTGCGTTCAGCCAAATACAAAGTAAACAGGCAAATATGAAGAGTCTGAACTGGATTATCTCCGTATCATGTCTGACCAACAGATTTCTCTCGATTTTCACACATCTGCTGTCTTGGAGGTGACCTGGAAGCTGTCCATCCTGCTGTTGTTTTTCTTGCTGACTTTAATTAGTCAGAGATATAGAGGGACACCAGCCAGCTTTTGTTAAACGTGTATTCATCAAAGAGCAGAACAACTAGTATGATTAATCAGAACGGTCTAAGGCCTGTGTGTTTTCAATTCCTCTTCAGGACATGATGGATTTACTGAATAACAATGTCTGCTAGGCTGGGGATTTTTTTTTTATTGTGTTGGACTTGGGGGGGGCTGTCATTACGTTTTTGTGTTTTTCCCCCGCAGTTCTGTCTGCTTTCGGATGTGTCCTTTGTGTGTTTCCCTAGCAGTAATTTGAGACGCCTCATTGGCTGAGAAGGTCAGCCAATCAAAGTAGATGCTCTCACCATTTGCTCCAGTCACCAGGGCACCACCTCTAAACCGGAGACTTTTATTCCTTTGAGTATGGTGACGGAAACCAGTCAGTGTGACAGGATGCCCATTTTTTTGTCTGGGATGTGTGGGCGCTGTGGTGCTTGTCCATTAGCATATTAATCCTGAAAAGTCCCGCTGGCGATGAAGGCCAAGGCCCAAGATGGCTTTAGCCTGTGTTCCTAGCAGGGTACCATAGCGAGGTGGTGGCTGGCCCGCGGCCTGCGGGTGAACACCACTCATGTGTGTTGTTGCGGTTGCCAGTCACCTGTTCCTGGCCTGTCGCGGCCAGCTTAGCGAAGCCCTCAGGAAGGTTCATTACGAACAAGGCCTCGTTTGTCCTCAAAAATCGCATCGCATGCCATCTGTCGCTGGAAGGCCTCGCCCAGCCTCGTGTGCCGAATCGGAGGCCCGCTGCGGCCTAGGTGACAGGGCTGGCTATCCGCACGCCGTGAAGCTGCCGTGCTAGGCTCCATCATTTTAGCTCCCCCTGGGGCGTCTGACGTGACTCTGTGGTGTTTATGGGCCTTCAGTCAGCCATTTTCATGGAGAATGTGACTGGAAGGAAAGATGTAGTGCAATGCTGATCTGTTTTACCGATTCAGTCAGGATTCAGCTATTAAAACCCAACGACACTAAAGGGTTCTAGAACAGTGAAGAAGGACAGATCTCCAGCAAGAACAGAAGGAGGCCTTTAGATCTCTGCGACTGTCTGCACCAGAAGACGTCAGGCTCTCATGGGAAACAGCAAATCTGTTGTTTACCAGAAGGTCAGGATGAGCTTAGAGTAAAGGATGGCTCTTTATTGCAGTCGCCTCTTAAAACAGTCTTTCTAATGCAAAAGCAGTCAGGGGCTTCACGGGCCGGGAGCTCATTGTGCGCAGGCTGGTCAACTTTGGTCAGCTGGCTGGCGTGAGACTTTCAATTCGAGAAAATGTCTGCACACACATGCTCGGAGTTTAATTAACTCTGGGGTTTGCAAACTAGCCCAACGCTTTGATGTATGATGTCTTTAGGTTTATAATGGAATAATATAGATTTGCCATAACTTTTCTTGCATGAGCGTGAGAGTCTGAAAGCGTGAGTGTGACTCCGGATGCGTGCGAGTTGGCAGCCCGGATCGTGTCTGTGGCTGTAGCTCGTCGCTGGTGAAATGGGCAAGCAAGAATCACTTGTTTTTTTTACTGGGAGAGTGTAACCTGAGTGGACTTACTGCGTAAACAAGCAGCCCAGTTGTTGGGCTCGAAGTGATTTTCTCATGGTGTGAAGATCGCCCAGCTGTTTGAGGAAAACCCTTTGGTAGGAAGAGAGAGACAAACAACCATTATAGAGACTCATAGCCATTAACGAGCAGAACGAGGCTTCAAATCTACATACCATATCGGTGAGAAAATCATTCTAAATATGGAGCGTAAAATCTGTCATTTTAAAGTTTTATTGCAGAATTAGGTGAAGTGTTTTATCTGAGTGCCAAATAAATTAAACTTAAGAGCAGAATATGTCCCTGTAATTGGCGTTAATCCTGCAGCCGCTCTGCTGCCCTGTAGCCCTGCTGCCCAGCCGCCCTGCTGCCCTGTAGCCCTGCCGCCCTGTAGCCCTGCTGCCCTGTAGTCCTGCTGCCCAGCCGCCCTGCTGCCCTGTAGCCCTGCCACCCTGTAGCCCTGCTGCCCTGTAGCCCTGCTGCCCAGCCGCCCTGCTGCCCTGTAGCCCTGCTGCCCTGTAGCCCTGTAGCGCTGCTGCCCTGTAGCCCTGCTGCCCAGCCGCCCTGCTGCCCTGTAGCCCTGCTGCCCAGCCACCCTGCTGCCCTGTAGCCCTGGTGCCCTGCTACCCTGCCACCCTGTAGCCCTGCAGCCCTGCTGGCCTGGAGACCTGAAACGCTTCGTCTCCAGCATGCAGGGGCTGCTGACACGGGCTGCCACTTACAGTTGTCCGCTTCCTGCTCGCGCTGACACGGTGGCCTAGCGACAGGTGTCTGGTAAGCCCAGAGGCCCGGCCACGTGGCCAAATGCCCCCCCACCTCCACACATGTGCCAGGGTGTCTCCAAGGCTGTCCCAGAATACAGCCTCCTGCTTCGCAGACCCTCAGCGGCCCGCCGGCCTCAGGGAGCGCAAGGTGCATAAAGTCACCCCAGGGGAGCATGCCACCGGTGCCCTGTCACATGACCGACAGCAGGCCTTGTTGGGCCTCCTGCCTCCTTGGTGTCCCACCAGGGCAACGATGTCATGATACCGGGCGGGGGGAGCAGTCTCTGTGACACAGACAAAGACGGTGTTGGGCGCTGGGACGTGTCACAGAGACGGGCCATAGGCCACAGAAATGTTCCATTTGCCCCAAGCTGCTTCTGGGAACAACAGCGCTTGTATAATTTTTATTTATTACCGCCCCCCGCCCCCCGCCCCGTCACCGGCACCTTTCGTCCAGTCAGTCATAGCTGCCACAGGGGCCTCCGCATGCCTGATTTATGTCACTCTGTCCCCCCAGATCAGCTTCCTGCGATCCATTTCTGTAGATGTCCAAACCGGAGAAGCTCGCAGGGGGTGCAGGAAGTGATGCGAGCAGGAATGGCCTCTCCAGGCGAGAACGCGTGCGGATCAGTAACACCCAGGCGGCGGCTTTCCGCTCACACGCACGGACAGCTGACCTTTTACTGCCTGACGTTACCTCCATGCCGATTTGCAGGCGACACGGTTTTATTAACGATCCCCTCCCCCATGCCCCCCCGCCGTGGCTCCAGCCTGTGGGTAGCTGTGCCGCGACACGCGGTGGGGGGCCTTTACCCCGGCGTCCCATTTTGTCACCCCTACGGGAGGACAGATCAGTGACAGTGTCCCCAGTCGTCCTTCCGACACGGGACCACAATGAGGTCTGTAAGCCTAACTGTCCCGATCACAGATGCAACGGATTGGCTGGTGGGCAGTCACATGCTGCGTGCTGACGCTGTTTAAGGTGGGGGGGCACAAGAGGGGAAGGAATTCTTACAGAGGGGGCACCCTTATCATTAACCAATAATATGTTTTGAATCGATGGGTGACAGGGGAGGGGGCAGTCTGGGGTCCAATCAGATTTCAGATAAGCCCAGTGCTGCATGTATAGTGCCCTCATATGAGGCCTGTCACAATGATAGGGGGGCGGCGTGGCGACCGCAGATCTGTGAATGGATTTTTGCCCGCAGGCCATGCAATGCATTAAAAGCCACAGACAATTGTAGCGACCATTAGCGGAACAAAAGGTAAAGGTGGCGACGCACTTGCCATCCTAAAGCGCTTTATTCCACATGCCTCGTGCTGATAAGCAAACATTGAAATGGAGTTCAGTGCCGACCCATTATCGCCCTATAAAAACACAGATTTTATATCGCTCCATTAGAGAAAAGCTTCATGTCACTTATTAAATTCTGGAAAGGTCTGTCACAACCTGTGCCGTCCTTCCTGAAAGGCTGGGAGAGCAGAGAGGCTAAACTTGACACCAGCGGTCCCACTACCTTATGTGTCCTTGGATTAAGCAATGAGTGTTTATTTAAATGTTTTGAGGTCAGATCCTGAGGAATGACCTTGTGTGGCACCGAAATCGCTTGTAACACTAAAGAATGGCTTCAGAAATGCTGTGGCACAGATTGTCATGCAGTTGCACGGCTCACACTCTTTCTACACAAACTGATTTCCCATGAGTGAGACTGAACCAGGAACTCTGACCTGGATCCCGCACGTTAATACCAGCCCCCCACCCCCCACCAAATCAGTCTCATTGGGAGCAGAGCCATTCAAAGGTAAGCTCTGTTCCCCACCTAGTGGTGGGATTCGTGAACTGCGTGGCCCCGCACCCGTGAGCGGAGCCCTTGGCAAACCGTGGGAGGGCTTCACCAGCCAGAATGCCATGCATCCTTTTCAAATGTTTAGAGATAAACATTTGATAAAATGCGCAATATGCGATACAGATAAATAAAGACTAAGCTGCGTGTGAGCACGCTCCATAGTGCCGTCAGCTGCCATCTGCCTGTCACTATAAGGCGCTGCGCTTAACCCCTGGCAGGCTACTGGAACAAGTCCTGCCGTGTGAGCTGGAGCAGTCCGTGGATATTACGGGCAGCCAGGGGGAGGCGGGGTTGCAGGGCGGAGTTTGAATGTCACCTGGGGGCGGGGTTTGAATACCATTATGGGGCGTGGTTTGAATGTCACCTGGGGGCGGGGTAGGATTGTCATCTTGGGGCGGGTTTGAATGCACCATGTGTAGAGTGGCATCTTCACGGCGTAGCGGACAATCCAGCGCTACGGCGCGGTCCCAGAGGAATGACCTTTCCGCCACTCGTACTGGCATATATGTGACTCTGCCTCTCAATCTTCTCCTCTCCTCTCTCTCCTCTCCTGATATTTAATAATAACAGCCCAAGAAGAAGCTACTTCTCACACTAATATTTACCCGTGGGCTGAGTGAATTTATTTACTCACTCATAAGCACCTCTGTTAACATACATACATTTTAGCAGACAAATGGCAGTGAGAGTCACGTTACCTTTCTCTGTCTCTCTATGTTTCAATCTGTCTCTGTCTCTGTCTGTATGTCTCTCTCTCTCTGTCACTGTCTCTGTCTGTATGTCTCTCTCACTCTGTCACTGTCTCTGTCTCTCTGTCTGAATGTCTCTCTCTCTCTGTCACTGTCTCTGTCTGTATGTATCTGTCTCTGTCTGTCTGTATGTCTCTCTCTCTCTGTCACTGTCTCTGTCTGTATGTCTCTCTCTGTCACTGTCTTTGTCTCTCTGTCTGTATGTCTCTCTCTGTCTGTATGTCTCTATCTCTCTGTCACTGTCTCTGTCTGTATGTCTCTCTCTGTCACTGTCTCTGTCTGTATGCCTCTCTCTGTCACTGTCTCTGTCTGTATGTCTCTCTCTGTCACTGTCTCTGTTTGTATGTATCTCTCACTGTCTCTGTCTGTCTGTATGTCTCTCTGTCACTGTCTATGTCTCTCTGTCTGTATGTCTCTCTGTCACTGTCTCTATGTCTCTCTATGTCACTCGTTCTCTGTCACTATCCCTCTTTGTCTCTGCGTCTCTGTCTCTCTTTCCCTGTCTGTCTGTCTCTGTGGCTCTTTCTGTGCGTGTCTCTCTCTCTGTATGTCTGTTTCTCTGTCTGTCTGTCTCTCTGTCTCTTTCTGTGTGCGTCTCTCTCTCTGTCTCTCTTTCCCTGTCTGTCTCTCTCTCTGTCTCTTTCTGTGTGTGTCTCTCTCTCTGTATCTCTGTTTCTCTGTCTCTCTGTTTGTCTCTCTGTCACTCGTTCTCTGTCTCCATCTCTCTGTGTCTCTCTTTCACCAGGTGTGATATGAAGGACCATGGTGGGAAAGTGCTTGGGACCCTAAGTGCTTGTTACGAGGAGTGTGTGGAGCTCACACCGCAGTGCGACCTGTGGTGGCGTGTCCTGTGCAGCATGACACTGACACTGTCCAGTGACACTGACACACTCCAGATCACTGCAAAGGCAGCAAACTTTGTTTCCTCCTCATGTTACTGCTAGAATGAAGCATAACAAATGGGCTTTTAAAATCTGCTTCATATGATGGTATTTCAGAGTGAATAAATCAAGAGGGCATTTACTTGGAACAGTCTGTCTGTGTGTGTGTGTGTCTGTATGTGTGAATCTGTGTGTCGGTGTATGTGTGCGTGTGTGTGGTGTGTGTGCGAGGATGCACGCGTATTCAGGTTGGGTATTTTGGTAGCTAGCACTCTTAAATGTTGTATAATACAGCTGAGCTTTATGTATTTAGACTCTTACAGGTCTGTTCTTACAGGAAACCTGCTAGATAAATTTTGGTTGGTGGGCTGGAATGGCTGAACTCCCCCT
>JABFEB020000060.1:2070498-2082179 GCA_019775895.2 Stomatorhinus ivindoensis
CCCTGGGAGTGTGTCATATGCCCCTGGGAGTGTGTGACATGTCCCTGGGAGTGTGTCATATGCCCCTGGGAGTGTGTGACATGTCCCTGGGAGTGTGTCATATGCCCCTGGGAGTGTGTGACATGTCCCTGGGAGTGTGTCATATGCCCCTGGGAGTGTGTGACATGTCCCTGGGAGTGTGTCATATGCCCCTGGGAGTGTGTGACATGTCCCTGGGAGTGTGTCATATGCCCCTGGGAGTGTGTCATATGCCCCTGGGAGTGTCATGGTCATACTGTTTTAAGGCAGAATTCAAAGATGGCTTAGCTTAAGGGTGTATATCTGCTTGCATCTTGTTTAGGATATACCCACCTTGTGCTCTGTGAGGCACCCACAGGGTAAAGGGCTGGAAGATGGATGGATGGATGGATGGACGGATGGATGGATGGATGGGTAGCATTTAAATGTGATGCTTCTTTATGTGAAATCTGACTGCTTGTATCTATGATGTTTGTGATCTTAATCTTAGGCTGAATGCAAGAGCTCATGTATGAATGTTTTGTGCCTCAACCTTCATTTCCATAAAAATATAAATAGTAAATATTGCAGAAAAGCTGTATATTTGTATATTTAACTTCAGCTGCGGAGGATGAGCTGCTGTTTTCTGCTCTCTGACCATAAATGCATGTTGTCTGTGATGCAGGGTGAGCCCGGCATTCCTGGCGAGAGAGGAGTTCAAGGAGAGCGAGGAAAGGCTGGGGAGAAAGGCGACCCCGGCCCCCCAGGCCTCAGAGGAGACCCCGGCCCCCCAGGGACTTTGGGTTCCTCCGGTCCCCCGACGCTGCTGGTACGCCGGCCACAGCCCCTGCTCCTGTCCCTTAATGACGCAGCCCATCTGTGGGGTGCAGCCCCATGGGATCAGAACAGACAGACAGACACACAGGCACAGACATCCTCAGCAATCCCCATTACTGCTCTTCCGTGTCCCTGCCTATAGATGGCGCCAGTGAGGACATGTTTGGGCAAGATGAAAAGAGGCACATTGCTGGGGTATAATGGGTACAAATAGTAGCAGTGCTTTGTTTCTTAGGAAATGGGCCCCCTGATTTTGCTGAAAGATGATGACATTCCTCAGCAGGGGGACGCAGCGGCTCAGTGGGGGGGGAGTAGAGCGGGGCCCGATTACACTGTTATTAGCATGAGTGTCGCATCTCCTTCCCCAGCTAATCCTGCTTCCTAACGATCGTAATGAATGAGGTCGTTAGCATGTTGAGCAGCCCCAGGGAAGGGCTCCGTTATCTGCCGCAGTCAGGAAGACGCCGAAAGGCACGACTGCAGGGCTGCAGGCATCCATCCATCCATCCATCCAGTGCCTGCATCCCCTTTCCGGTGGGGCTAGACCCCAGTGCGACGCAGGATCTCGCCACGTTATCCCCCCATGACATGCGCTGATGCAGTCAAAAGTTCAGAGGATGGGGGGCAGCGGGGCTCGGCCGAGGGCTGTGTCGAACCCTGAGCCGTAACTGCATGCTCCGCGGCTGCCTCTCTTTCCTTACAGATTGATGACGACACTGCGGAGGAAATCAGAAAATTAATACAGAAAGAAGTATTCAGAGTATTTGAAGGTACTGAGAGCGGCGCCCCCCTCTGGCCCACACGAGAATTACAGCCCTTTGCTAACCTCCTCCTGACTCACCGTTTTGTCCCGCAGAGCTGTGGTCCAGTCAGGCCCCTCAGACAAAGACCCCAGCTGCCATCCTTGCGGCACAGGTCCGTCACGGGACGCCGGGGCCCCCAGGCCTCCCCGGCAATGATGGCTCCCCGGGGCCCCCAGGACAACCTGGCTCCCCAGGTAGGCCGACAGCATAAACCCCGGTGCTGTGCCCCCCCTCTGTGGCCCTGCCCCCTAACAGAGTGACCTCCCCCCCAACCCCAAAAGGAGCTGAGTTTGCATCTAACCCCAGCGTGTCGTCCTCTGGCTCCGAGCCGGCCGCTGTGCCCCCCCTGCCTTTAAGCAGCCACAGGAAGCCCGGGCCTCTCTCGCTGTGGGCTGGGGAACGAGGTGCCCTGAATGTACCAGTAGGGGGCGCTGAGTGCTCTGAAGGAAATGGATAGTCACAGCAGCATCCTTAATGACACTCCCCCCTCCTCCCACTCTGAAATGAGTACATGAGGGTTTAGTTTTCAAAAAGCTTGGCAAGGACGGACCTGAGGAACACGCCCCCCACAGGATCGCCGGACCGAGGGGGGAGGGATCTTATTCTCCCATATACAGACCTGTGGGGGGGTGCTGTAAGGCACAGGCGCCCTCCATCGCACTCCTGCACGGACTAGCCACTCTGCCCGACCCGAAGAGGACTCAATCCGGATCGGCGTCTCCCCTGTGGGGGGGGGGGACCCATAGCATCACAGGATTTCCCTCTGAAAACCATTAGTGTGTTTAGTGTGTTTTATAACTGTGTAACAAATTAAAGTGTCTTGTGTTGTAGCGCACAAACAGCTACCTCAGGATAGTCAGTGTGAGTGCTGCCCTCTGCCGACAGCACACTGTAACTGCGCCATTGCATGAAACACAGGGCACTCGTGGTTTTCGCCTGGTTACACAGGCGTGCATAACCTGACGCCAGAGATGTACCTGTGACAGCGGCACGTCTGTCATTACTGTCAGAACCGAAAGTCACGGCCTGCGGCGTCTCAGAGCTGATATGTGTATGTTTGTGTTCGTCCGACAGTAACTCTGTCTGCTGCCCTTTGGAAAATGGGAAAACAAAAAAATGATAAAGCTTTACCCCCCATCTTCAAAAACCCCCACTTTTTATCACACCAACCCTCCTTTCTGAGAAGCCTCACCACCCCCAGAGGAAGCTTCTGGACCTCTGCTGAAGGACGCCCTGCGGAGCTCCACATTTCTTCTCCATATACGTTTCTTTATCGTTATTGTATTATTTCACTTCATCGGCACACTGTGCTGCTGAGTTTACACGCTGGTGGAGCGCAGTGGCAACTCCAGGAAGGTGACCGGCTTACTTACCATCTCGTAAGCCGCCCCTGCATTTCACATTCCTCTGTTTAATGTTCTTCTCTGAGATCGTTGCTCTGTTCCAGGAAGTCATCTTGTTTGTGAGGCTGACCTGACACTTGCGGGAGCTTGGTTTATTCCCTCTAGGTTATGTTTTTTTTTTTTAGCGATGAAATGCTTTTGTTTGGAAACATGCATCATCATGTGATTTCTACATACATATATGTATTTGCATGTGTAAGCTAAAGGAACGGGATTCATGTTTGTATCATAAATGTGGAGCCCACAGCTTGGAGCTGCTTTTGTGGCGTGAGGGATCTATGACAAACTGCTTTTTGAATATCATTCTGTTATGAAGGTATTAAAGTTGTGTTAATAAACCACAACTGTCCTCCTTTTAGGGGTACCTTTAATTTGACATTCATCTTCTGTGTAATACATTATGCATGTGGGTTTTACACAGTCACTTTGGCTTTATATTTTTTTAAAGAATTAAAAGTGAGTAAACAGCAATAGTATGAGTGAAGATAAAACCAGCCTTGCTGTCACTGGGCATCTCACTCTTTCGTTTATAACTGGGGGTGTTTTAGTAATATTTCCTTTAAACTCTTGGACTCTTTTTTTGCAGAATTATTGTTTTGCACTGTAATTTTTGCACAGGGCTGTCACCGAGATACGGTGGATAAGTGTATTTCGTTCTGCGTAAGTGTGCATCAGTGCGTGTGGAAACGCAGCTGCACATCCTTGTTGGAGCCAGCATGAAGCCCTGTCTCCAGTGACCAGCCCCCACTGCCTGAGAAGTGTCTCACTCAGGCTGGAATGTCATGACCTCCATCCACCCTGACGGAGACAGCCGGGCACTGCTTTCCCTTTAGTCTTGCCCCCTTGCCTCCCCTCCCCCACTCATATGTAGGGCACCTGGCCCTTTGCACACCACCTATCTGTTAGCACACCATCTCTTTAGTGCACCATGTACCAGTTAGCGGACCTGCCAGTTAGCCCACCACCTACCCTTTACTACACCTACCCCTCAGTGTACCACTTTCGCTCACCAGCTTCTTAATACACCAGCTCTTTAGTGCACCATATACCCGATAGTGCACCTGCCTATTAGCACACCTACGTGTTAGCGTACCATGCCCGACACACTTTCCTGCATTTACGGAGATGTGCAGCCTGGCACCTCTGTAGTCCTGCGTTCTCTGGGATGCTGCGTGGTTCTTGGGCAGAATGCTGTCACTCATATTTATTGCCAGTTGCTTTGACCTGCCATGTGGTTGTGGCGCGTGTCATCTGCATGGCGGGGCTGCAGGGGCTGTGCTGACTGGATGCAGAGCTGGGCAGCGCTCAGAGGAGCAGTCGGCTGCCATAATTACAGTCACGAGGGCCCCGGACCGGGCCGCGGCAGTAATGAGCGTGTACCATTCACCGAGGAGTACGTGCTCTGCCATGTGACCTGACATGATCGTCTGCACTAACCCACTAAACCCCATTCCATGCTTAGGCCCGGCCGCTTTGACCCATGGGCGCCGTGTCTCTCTGCAGGGTACCGAGGACAGAAAGGGGAGAGAGGGCAGCTGGGTCTGGGCGTTCCCGGAGTCCCAGGGCCACCTGGTGAGGATCCGCAGTGGTACTGACATACAGACCATGTCCACATGCCTGTGTACGGCACATCCACAGGAAATTAACAGCCACCAACTCCTCTCGTCATGTAGAACCTCGATTATGGGACTGTCGACTATGACAGATTAGCTTTAGCTCATTTCAGAATGAACTTTGCTTTTCAAATTATAGATTAAATCATAAACATAAATCATACTTCCCATTACCTTTGTCGCTGTTGATGGATGTACAAACATTTATATGTACTAAGACCACTGAATGTTTATTCTGAACAGGGCAGAATCAGATATGTTGTATAATGACATTCCAGTTAAAACAAAATCCACATTAACCTTGTAAACAGGACAAACCTTTTCAATCTCTCATAAAATTGGAAATTCCAGCACTGGCATTAGAAGGATTCTCATGACCAGTTAGCCCGACTGCCTCGGTTTATTAACTGGGAAGGCATCTAGTGATTCATATCACAGATAATAAGCACTGAATCATTTAAATAGTCTTTTATTCAAAGCAGCAGTGCTGCATTAAGCTTGGCTTATGTCATGGACCTTTTTGCATTTTTATAGCATTACCTGCTGTTTCATTTGTGCCTTTATGTGATTTTCCCTGGTATTTCATTTGTGAATTTGTCTTATTGGTTTGTTTTGCTTTGCTTTCACTCTGTCTTATTGTTTTGTTCTGTTTGTAAATTTGCTCTGTTGTTTGAGAGTTTGCCTGTTGTCTGTTTCAGTCTGCCAAACTGTTTCGTTTTATTGGGACTTTGCAGAGATGTTTGTTTCGTTTGTGAGGCATTTCGTTACGCTT
Organism: Stomatorhinus ivindoensis; assembly: GCA_019775895.2. Classification (NCBI taxonomy): domain Eukaryota; kingdom Metazoa; phylum Chordata; class Actinopteri; order Osteoglossiformes; family Mormyridae; genus Stomatorhinus; species Stomatorhinus ivindoensis. Next base: position 2,075,924 of record JABFEB020000060.1, read on the forward strand.
TTAAGTTTGCCTTGTGTCATTCTGTCTGAGTTCTCATTGGTGTTTCTACTTTTCATAAGTGTACTCTGCTGTTTCATCTGCTTCCGTGTTTTGTCTTTGATTTTGTTTTTGTTTAGTGTTGGTCCTGTTCAACCTTGTTTGTGTGTTTGCCGTGGCATCAGCTTGGTTTGCACATTCACGGTGTTCAGCAGGTTTTGTAACCACAGAGTTGCGATGTGATGCAAGTCGTGACCGTGTTCTTTCCATCTCTGCTAGGGGTGGGCTCACGGGGACCACCAGGCCCTCAGGGGCCCCATGGGAGGTGTGACCCCAAGGACTGCGTCTACGCCTCCTCGCACGCTCGCCATAATGGGTAGGCCTGAAGAGGTTCTCCACAAGCCCGGAGAGTTACTCAACGGCCAAGGCCTCCTGAGGAGCCGGCCTGTTTCCCCTGCAGGCTCCGCTTGGGCCCCTAGGGGCCCCTAAACACTGCTTATTATGTCTGACTGGGCCAGATTTCGTCTCTCAGCTCCCTTATCAGGATCACACTCTCATCAGAACCATATCAGAGTGACTAGTGATGTCATTTTGAATGCAAATATTAGCTTAGAGGGTTTTGTGGTAGCCTCAACATTCCATGTGTGAGTTTGAGTTTTAATTGCTTTAGAGATAAATATCTAAAACAAACAGACTGAAGGTCTGTATAAGCTAATCTGGGGGCTACAATTCTCAGAAATTCATAACATTTTAAAACTGCAGCAAAAAGCTAAAAAAAAATTATATCACTGATGAACATTATCCATGTAAATAACACTGCAATACTTATATATGAGCTTTACTAATGTAACATTTGCGTTATTTGGTGTCGGACAGAACGAAAAACTTTCTTTGTGTAAATGATTGTTCCGTTGTTTTTCGTGTGATTTCATTGTGCCAGTCAGAGGTGCTGCATAAAGGCAGAATGTTGTTAATTTATGCATCACAATTTTAGCTGGTCAGAAATTATATAGTGTCTGAGTAGGTCCCTGTCCGTCTGGGGACAGTGCAGATGTTCAATATGCAGATTGCAGGTGGAGTCCGATGATTGTTTGCGACGTCCTCAGATTCTTGGAGTGTAGCTGAGAATGAACCATTCATATTATATAGTCATATGCAAGCACCATCAGTAACTGACAAGGCAAACGTTTCCCTAAGTTCCTCCGGATTTTATCTTACAGTGTTCTTCCAGCCTGATGTGAAGGGATTTACATATTTAAACTCAGTCTCTCTTCCACTGCAGAAAAATCACCCTTTTATATTCTAGGTCGGATTGATTTTCCATGGACTGTACATATATGATTTGCTATCTCCGTTGGTGCTGTTTGTATATTTTGAGTTTTATTTCTCTTTTCTGGGGGGGGGGGGGGGGTAAACGGTGCCATCAACACATGCCTTTTTTTAACCCTTTTTCACAGGATGTACTTGAATCTTGTTTTTTGACACATTTCAAAGGTGCCATTTTTGATTTGTACTTACAGCTTGGAGTATTACTGTGTCCTCTCGTTCTGTTCCTCACACAGAGGACACTTTCATTTATTTTATTTTATTTTTCCATTTCCTCACCTGCCATATTTCTGTGCCGTTCCTCTCTTAGGAATGCATTTATTTATGAGCTCAGTTGTTTCCTTGAGTTCATTCAACTATAAATTTTATCTATCGTTGTTTCTTTGCTATGTTTTTATACTTTGTGTCACTTTGAGTTTTCCATATGTATATATTAATTAAGTGCCATCAACTAGCGTGTTCACCAGCTCTGTTTGTTTATATTTGTATAAGCACTGCTGTCACAGCATGAAGGCCCCATCAGGCACAACCAGGGACAGCTATGTGTGTCTCCCCAGGCCTGTGGGTCCTGAGGAATGTGTCATGGGTGCGAGGAGTCACAGCGATGCCGGATTGGGCCCGGAGAGCTCGGCCTGCTTCGGCTGAGTTTTATTTGAATTACTTTTTAATTTTCAAGGTGAAGACTTACATAGTGAAGTTGATAAATGTAGAAGGGCTGGGATATGTAATTCTGGGATATGTCGTTTTAGAGTATTGTTGGATATAACAATAATTACAAAAAACAAAATTCTCTTTAAAGTGAAATTTCAATCATTCAACCTTGTAAAATTTTATGGCTGATATACAGAATGAAACACTCAAAAAAGCATTTTTTATGGTGTTCATGTGTGAAAGGGGCCCTCTGGTGGTCATTTTTGAACAATGACCATGTTTATGCCGTGCTGGCCGGCTCTTTCGATGAAAATGAGCATTAATGAAACAGGAATTCAGGAGCTCTTGGGTTAATAATAAGATTATTGTTATTCTTTATTTCCTAATATATTGAGTATTTATACTGTGTACAGGATGCCTGCCACAGATTTGTGAGTGCTCATTTACCCTGCTATGCGTGTTACTTACAGGCACAGTAATGTGGGAGAAACAGCCCCTGTAAATTTCCGCACAGCAGACGCAGCACTCGGGCACTTGTTGAGGCCACCACTGGGGTCCTTGAGGCAAGGACCCTGCACTCACTGATGACACTGAACAGGGCTTGGGGCTTCGTGGTCAGTTGTGATATTTTTCAAGCTTTGCTACATTTTGGATGTTAATTTTTATTTATTTAGAAGCCTTGAATGTGTCATTTAAACCATACAAAGAGTGACAGAATTATATTAATGTCTCTTTTAAAAACTGTGTCAGTGGTTCAGTGGCTGACGTCATGTTTAATGATGACGCTTTCTTGGGGTTACATTATACGGGTAACCTGACTCACTGGTTCTTCTAAAGTTTTAAAGCAAGACAAGATAAAGCTTTTATTTTTAAGTTCATTTTCAGTTAAGGTACTGCTATGAACTGGTAGTCTGTTTTAGAGACGTGTGTGTGGTCAATGAATGAAGTTTGAGTGCATTGTTGTGAAGTGACTGTTGTGGCCATCTGTGCTTTTGTCAGTCATCTGTCAGTCACATCCTGGTCTCCCCAGGTGTGGCCTGTTCCAGTCTCAGACTGCTGCAGTCCTGTATGATGTAGGGTCACATCTCACTGAGTGATTCTGCTTTGTTATGTAGAATGTCAGGTGGCATTTAGTTCTCACTCTGACTGCCAGTGGCAGTCCCGCTCCAGTGCCATCCTCACTCTCCACCTCGGGACCCCACACCCACCTGTCTTGAGTCTCTGCCCATCTGCTGTTGATTTACAGATGTGCATAAAGCAATGGGGTCTGAGCTTCATGACAGCAGCAAAGGCTGACGGGCTTCGAGGTCCTGCTTCTCTGTCTCGCGTATGGGTGAGAAGTTGGACATAACTGGACTTCCTGTCCAGTTATGAAAATTGTGTTTAACCCTTTAAAATGACAATGTTCAGAGCCCAGGGGGACTGTTAAGCACCCCACCCCCAAGGAATCGTTTAAGCTGGTTTATCCTCAGTTCACAGCCTCAGCACCAAACCAGGCCAATCCCCAGTGCTGCAGCTGGGAATCTAGGAGATGCAGGGCAGCGTGGCCTTTTCAGATGCCCTGCTGGATGAAGATGCTAATTAGCATGTGGAATGGCAGGGCAGAGTGGTCTGGAGAGAACTGCTGAACGCCTGCAGTGTTCAGGATGCACGTTTATAAATAGGGTACCTTCACTATTTTCATATCGTTATCATGAAACACAAATGGCAGTTTTAATTTCTAATACACATTTTCACCCTTCTGTTAATCCCTGCTGAATTTCTACTAGAAAACTCTTTGCAAGATGTAACTGTTTCCCTGTTATTTATTGTTATGATATTTTATTTATGTTACAGTTGCTCTCTATTCCTGTAACTGCTTTTAGTAGAACCACCTGCGATTCTTTTGCTCTGAGACCTTGGTATTGTAATCTTGATCTACCTCAGCTGAGGACTTGGCTGTTTCCAGGCATTAAATACTTCTGCTGTGTGTGTGCTGATGTAGTTCCAGCCTCCATGCTCTTGTGGGGTCCTCACTGACTGTGTGTGGTGCCTTTCGCGTTTGCCTGATGGCAATTTCCACAGCTCATACTAAGTCCGTGAAAATACCACTTCATTTTACTGTGTCTCTCATCTTGAAGTGCCATGTATACTTTTTATACAATGATTGGTTTGTGTTTAGATGTATCCAATTAAACATATACTCAGAAACTGCAGAACTGGATTGGTCTGTCATTTTTATTTCACATTTTGGAGGGAAAAAACTCCCGCCTGTTAGCACGTTTGAAAGGATGGCAGAGATTACATCCACCTTGTGGGCTGTGATGGCACTAAGGAGATGGTTGTCTGTGGACGGGTATACAGACGCGGTCGTGCCCGCGGATGTGATTGGTTGGTTGTCTGTGGACGGGTATACAGACGCGGTCGTGCCTGCGGATGTGATTGGTTGGTTGTCTGTGGACGGGTATACAGACGCGGTCGTGCCTGCAGATGTGATTGCTACGCTCCTCACAGGAAGACATTTGTCACTGAGAGAGACCCCATCCTGAGGCATCTGTACAATGACATTTATTCAAATGTTTTTTTGCATTCATGTTTTCCTGCAACCTGCAGTGAATCCCCTTAGACCTCGATTAATAAACAAAAACTGACTGGAAAATCTTGTCTTCTGGTGGAACAGGTCACTGTCTGAGGTCTTTCAAAGCCCTGGAAGAAGACAGGCTCACCACAGAGGCTGAGTGAGCAAATAGCAACTTGGTCTGAACAAATATCAGCAGGGTATGAGCAGATAAGCACCCAGTATAAACAAATATGGGTTAAATATGAGTGAATATGAGATGTTCCACTGCGAAGACCATGTAGCTCAGACTGACTACTCCTGCCACAGTGACCTTGTGCAGGATAAAGATGGATGGATGGATGGATGGATGGATGGACGGACAGACAAGTGAGGCACTTTCAGTGATACAGGATGCTGTCTTCTCTGTTTCTGCAGACAGGTCCCCATAAGGATCATATAAGAACACCCAAATAGGGACAGGAAAATGTCAGCTGACGCTCGTTATCGGTCTGCTGGGGGGGCGGGGCTTTGAGGTTATTTTACTTCAGTGAAAACAAAGATTTACAAAGGACGACGACTGAGGAAAGAATGGAAGAGCAGAGCTTGCTGACGTAACACAGAGGAGTCCCTTACACAGGAGTCCCTTACATTATATGTCTGTGGAAGCCACAAAAGTCCCAGATAAAGCTTAACATCCCCTTAGTGGTCTAACACTGAACATTCCTCCAGTGTTACACAAGCGCCGTGGGGGCGTTATGTGCTGGCCGGGGGTCAGGCCCCCCACCCTCACTCTCTGGCTTCCGCTGGGGGTGTCAGTTACCAGGGCCCTTCATGTCCAGCGATGCGGGGGCTGACACAGCCTGTAAGTTACATGCCGATGGGTCGCAGTAGCCATGGGGCCCGGCTCGGCCCGGGGGCCCGGGGACACCTGGCTGGCCGGGAAATCCAGGGGGGCCCCTCTCGCCGTCACGGCCATCCCTGCCGTAGCCTGGTCTGCCGGGCTCACCTGCGATCGGGGGTGGGAGGTCATGGCAAGGGTGGGGAGTCGCGTTTAGCTCATGTCTTTGGGAGGAATTAATTTCTTGATGTCATTTTTTTGACAGTCTCAAATTACGCAGCAGACAGGCAGTGATTATGGGGGGTGATTCTGGGGGGTGATTCTGCTGAAACGGGCAGACTAGCATTAGCTTATCAGACACGTCGTGTTTGTGTTCGTCAGCTTTCCAGCTTTCGGCGCGATAACATGGGGGCTGATTCCTACCTGGCAGGCCTGGGGCTCCTGGTTGACCTTTGGCCCCCCTCACGGTCGGGCCTCGTTCTCCTCTGTCCCCCATCTCACCTGCATTACGCAGACACACGTCACCTCTCACCGTTTGCAGATCTCCCATCTCTCCCATACACCAAGGCGAACAGGACTAACTGATATTAGTGCTTCAGCAGCGCCCCCTACAGCACACAGGTATGAAGTCCCGCTGGACATCAGCACATCCCGCTGCAGTACCGCCCTAAAAACCCCAGTCTGCCCACCTTTCGGCCCCTTGAGTCCGATGGGTCCGGGGGGGCCCTTGAGACCTGGAAGCCCCCTGACCCCCGCCTGGCCGGGGAAGCCACTGTCCCCTTGGGGCCCAGTAGGTCCGGCCGGTCCGGGGCGGCCTGGCAGGCCCACGGCGCCGGACTCTGGCCGGCGGAGGCTGGCAGCCAACTGAGCCAGCTGCTCTGTTGGGGGGGGGGGGGGGGCAGCAGCGACAGTAACACAGGAAAAAA